>JAASFO010001024.1:0-10205 GCA_023333815.1 Globisporangium recalcitrans
AATCGCCAGTGCGTCTCGGAGATTGTCGTGTGTGTCACGACAGAGCTGTGCGTCTCAGCAGCGCTGAACCACGAAACGAGGTTCGCATGTCGTGGCGCGCGCACCAGCATTGGGTTTCTCACCGACGTCCTCTCGTCTTCTACAGTAGAGCGCAGACGCAGCGAGTGAGAGAGGATGCAGAAACTCGTGAGGTAGTGGTCGCGGAAGGAGGCGAACTGACGGGAGTAGCGATTCCTGTTCCAGCACATGTCGCCAATCTCGAGCCGATCGCTTCGCTCGCAAAGACTCTCCACCTTCCCGACTCGAATTCGCACGAAACGCTGCGCAAGGGAAAGGAATGTCACCGTTCGCGTAGGTACAGAGAGTGCGCAAGCTGGGCGAGACTTTGGATCCCGACAGGAACCTGGAATGCGAAGCAGAATCAATATCAGCGACGCAGCGAAGCGTTGGCGAACCTCTCTGCCAAGTCAACCGCGAGTTCAGTCACATCATTTACACCAGGAGGTCGACTGACTATCACGCTGTCACAGATTCTAATGGGAAGAAGAAGAGTGCAAAATGGAGAGAGTATGAAGACAAGAAACAGTTTCCAAATTCGTAAAAGCTGTCAAGTTCGGACGTGAGATTTGAGTGATTGTGTCGAAAACACTCTGTTGTGTCTCATAGTAGGTAAGACAACGGGCCGGGTCATCCAGGTCGGAACCCACCGGTGATAATAAGTGTAGATGAGTCATTCAGAGGTATCGAATGAACCAAAGTACCAGAATGAACTGCACCTGTTTCAAACAGGTCAAATATCCATCAGACCCGCGACCGACCCAATCGACCCACATCTGTTCGACGTCAGCTTTCGGTTTTGTAGGTACGGAGGCAAGTCAGAATGTCGCTCAGCCTGAGTAATCACTCAACGCGAGGCTGCACTCGCTCATATGCTCCACTCTCACTCTCCTTTTCGCGCGCGTCGAGCTCAGACCTGAAGAGGGACAAGCAAAGCCAACTGCCAAGCAGACGCGCAGCTCGCCTCGGCGCGTGCCTCTCGATCCATCCAAACCAAAGATCCATCAGCCATGTCGGCAGAACACGTGCCATGGTTCCCGGCGGTCATGTGCCTGCTTCAGTACTCGATCCTGATCACGTTCGGCCACATGCGCGACCTCGTGGCGCAGATCACGGGTCGCTCGCGCTTCCAGTCGGAACGCCCAAAGCGCGGCTTCGCCAAGCTCCTCATCGCGTGGGAGAACTTCTACACGCAGCGCCTCTACTACCGTGTGCGCGACGTGTTCAACCGCCCAGTCGCTGGAGCTCCAGGTACGATGATTGCGCCTTTCTTCTGTATTCGCTTCTTTGATGTTGTCGCTCAACTTTTGACACACACTCTCTCTCTCTCTCTCGTTTGTTCGTCCCGAATGGTGCACCTTTGCAGGCGCGCACATTGATCTCATCAAGCGCCACTCGCTCGATGAAAACAAAACCTTCATCCAGTCCGACACGGACCTGCACCGCTGCCTCAACCTCGGGTCGTACAACTACTTGGGCTTCGCTGACGACTGGATGAACACGTGCAGCAAGACTGTGTTTGGCGCGGTCGACCAATTCGGCTTGGCATCGTCGGTGCCGCCGATGGAGCTCGGAACGACCCTTGTGCACGAAGAGCTGGAAGCCACGGTGGCGGAATTCGTCGGCAAGCCTGCTGCGATCGTGTACAACATGGGCTACGCCACCAACTCGACGAGCATCCCGGCATTGATGGGCAAAGGCACTTTGATCGTCAGTGACGCGCTCAACCACACGTCGATTGTCAATGGCGCCAGAGCGTCTGGCGCGTCAATCGGCGTTTTCCGCCACAACGACCCGAAACACTTGGAGCAAGTGCTGCGCCAGAAGATCGCTGAAGGTCAGCCCCGCACCGGACGCGCGTGGAAGAAGGTGATGGTGATGGTGGAAGGCATCTACTCCATGGAGGGCGAGATTGTCGACTTGCGCGCAATTGTCGACGTTGCGAAGAAGTACAAGGCGTACATCTACGTCGACGAAGCCCACAGCATCGGCGCCTTGGGCAAGACCGGTCGCGGCATCTGCGAATACAGCGGAGTGCACCCGGACGAAATCGACATCTTGATGGGCACGTTCACCAAGAGCTTCGGAGGCATGGGGGGCTACATCGCGTCGTCGAAGGAGGTCATTGAGTTCATTCGCGGTTCGAGCGCTGGTGCGATTTACGCCACGGGCTTGTCGCCAGTGATTGCGCAGCAGACTCTGACCGCGTTCAACATCATTTCCGGAAAGGATGGCACCGACATTGGCCAGAAGAAGCTCACTGCGCTGCGCGAGAACAGCAACTACTTCCGACAGAAGCTGACGGAAATGGGTGTGTCCACGCTAGGCAACTTCGACTCGCCAGTGATCCCGGTGATGCTCTTCTACATGTCAAAAGTGGGCGAATTCTCCCGTGAATGCTTGAAACGTGATGTCGCAGTCGTCACGGTGGGATTCCCAGCTACGCCGTTGCTGCAATCGCGCGTTCGCTTCTGCATCTCTGCAGCTCACACGAAAGCGGATATGGACAAGGGCTTGGAGGTTATCAAGGAGGTGAGCGAGATCTGCCATGTCCGATACGCTACGCATGCGCTCGGTTAACGATTGCAAGTGTATAGGAAGAAGAAAATAAGACAACAATCCCAGTGAAATGAACTCACTTCGCAGTCTCCGCTCGCACATTGCCACTACGCTTCGCCTGCAAACCGTGGTTGTGATCGACATGGGCGAGTTTAGATGTCTGCAACATCGGCTTTTGGTTCTTCCTCGACAGCGTCTGGCTTTATCGTCAACCCCGAGTTTGTGATCAGCGAGAGCTCGTACAGCGTGTTCTGCGACAGGAGTACCGGTGACAGAGAGTCAGATGTGAATCACTCGCGCATAGCGACAGGAAAGTGAAGATCGACCCGACGTACCTCAAGCTTGCGCAAGTTGTATTTAACGGAGTCGTACTTCTTGCGCAATGGACCGTTGCGGAAATCAAACTGGATCAGCTCACCAGAAATGGCTTCCACCATGGAGCGACAACGCTCGACCTCTGCGACGTCTCTTGCAGTCGCCTTCACCACAGCGTATCTCATCAGTTCGCCTGGATGCGCCAAAAGCACATTCAACCCTGTCAGCACGCTGTTTATCCGCTTGATTCAGCAAGCATGGGACATCCTCCTGCAAACCTGTAAGATCGATGATCCCGCCGATGTACTCCGATTTCTGAACGTTCGGCAACTCTCGAAGCGGCAGTAACCGATGGTGCGAAAGGTAATAGCCGAACGATTTCGCTTCAACGTACTCTTCCAGAGCAGCAGAGAGCGATCCGGCGCGGAGCGATGAGTCGTCTTTTGACAGACCAAACAGCTCTGGAATCACTTTTTCAGCGGCTGCGAGGAGCTTCGCAGCACCGCTGCTGTCGTTTCGATGCAGCGCAAAAATCGCTTGTTTGCTATGGAAAAAAAAGAAACAACACAAATTGACGGTGAGGACTGAAAACTGCTCTACCCAGATGCTCTGAAGCTGGCTGAGCAACTGTACCTGCACTTGAGTATTTCTCGCGATCTCTTGATGATCTGCTCCCGCATCTCATCGTACTCGTGCATTTCTGGACACTCCCAGGTTTCGAGGTTCCAACTCTCGTCAGTTTCCTCAAACGACGATCAGTACCAGCACATCGTACAGAATTGACATACCTCGGTTCATGTCCGCAAACTCTTGGCGGTCCAGCAGCGGCAGTACCTCAACTTCTTCCTCTCCATTCGCACTCCCAGCTACCTCGGCTTCTCCCATTGCAGCAGCAAGTTTGCGCTTCTTGTCAGCAGTTCCATCTCCCCTTGTTTCTTTGGCATCTTGCTGTTGTTGCAGCTGGAAAGCTTCTCCGCGTCCCGACCCACCGCTCGAGTCGCTGCTCTTGTCGACGCTGCTGCGCTGACTTCGTTTCTTGATATCTCTCTTCCCGACAGGAGTAGTCGCAGAGGCAGCAGTGCTACTACCGGGCTGATCCTGTCCATTCACACTTTCATTCACAGCAGCAGTTTCCTCTCGCTTGACATCCTGCTCTTCCGCAATCTCCTCCTCTTCTTCCTCTTCCTCATCATCACCGTCATTCGCGGTCGCATTTGGACCTACCGTCGCATCCCCACTACTCGCGCCCGCACCTTTCGAATCGCCACCAGCACCAGCACCGTTGCCAGCGCCAGCGTCGCCGTGCTTGCGCGCGAGGTGGTTCTTGAGCGTGGCCGTGTGGTTCGTGATCGCCACGCCGCAGTGGTTGCACTGCATCTTGGGCTTACCTCCCTCCACTACGAGCGTGAACTCGTCGCGGCACGAGTCCACAGCCCGCCGACCCTTGCTGGTGGTGGTCGTGGCGTTGGACGCGCTCATGTTGCTGATCGATGGCTTCTCTTAGGATTTATTCACTCACACAAACTGGCCAGATAAAGAGGGAGTCAGTATTGAAGGGACTTTATCCTGGCTGTAATGGCATAGCACGACAAAGACAGCCTGTTAATAACGAGAAGATGTGTCTTTGAGAAAACGACAAACACAAAAAGCCACTTTGTTGTGATTCACTTCGAAACTAGCAAAAACACTAAAACCACTTCTTCATTTTCACATCATCACCAAATGTAAAAAGCAGAAAATCGCGCAAACTTCAAAAGTCGCCTTGCGCTTGTGCAGCTCGAGCCTGCTCGCGTTGAGTCTCTTCACACTCATTTCTTCAGGCGTTCCTTCACTTGGCTTTTATCACCTTCAGCTTCTTCTCTCTCTTCTTTGTGCTTGTCATTTTGCTGTCTGAAAGATACTCAAACGAAGTATAAACCTTGAGAATGTATCGAGTATTCTCTCTGAGTTGTTGGACATAGTGAGTGCTCTTCTGACCAATCAGATCATCGTATGTTTCTTCATGTCGGTACCGAGTCAGACAGCAGTCGGGATACAGAGAACAGGATGTTGCTTGTGAGATGTTTGGAGAGCATGATTTCCATTCGATAGGGCATGGGTTTCAAATGAGTGATTTGGTGTATGGTTTTGATTGATATAACCTCAGCTTCTGTCTTAAACCTACTGGTTGTAAAAAACCTTTGAGAATTTGGCATTTTATTTTGAGAAAATCGAGAATGTCGTGCTGTTGAAAATCGAGAAAAAGGGGAGACTTCTCTGTTGTGTGCTCTATGACAGCGAGCTAGGCAAAGTGAGTGAGAGAGTGAGTGAGAGGTAGCTGACTGCCCCCACATTTCCATCACCCAATTGTGTGCGAAGAAAAGGAAAAGAAAGGTAGGAGCGAAGCGAAAGCCGGCGCGACACACGCAAGGAGCTCTCTGTGCGTCTGTGCTGCATGCCTCCCCCCTCCTCCCTTCCCCCTTCTGTGGATGTGCAGCTATCTGTGCGTGGTGGTGTGGCTGCCTGCCATGTGGCGCTGCGACTGCTTCAACAAGGGAGGAGAAGAGGCGCAGCAGAAGAGCAAAGAGAAGAAGATCTGTCTGTTTGGACAAGCCAACTCATGCGCATGTGTGTGTGCGTGTGTTTTGTGTGTGTGTGTAGCGAGCGAGTTCCAAGCGCCCGGTCTTCTTCTCTCTAGCGAGTGCGGCTCTGGCGTGAAAACGAAAGCGCTTTGCAAAACGTAAGGTGAGCTTCACCCGAGGGTTTCTATGGGTTGCTCAACCCACTGATGTGCACAAAGCGATTCGGAAGAGCTAACACGTCGTCGCGTGCTCTCCTTCTTCCCCTCACTGCAGATTCATCACAACACCCTCACAAGAGCAACATGAGCCACTTTGTGCGTCAGAGTAAGTTCCGTCACGTGTACGTCGAGCCGTCGAAGATCGAAAAATGCTACACGAACCTTCGTCTCGCGACCGCCACGGGCGAGCAGAACTACATTAAAGGTAACACCAAGTTCTTCGCGGTGTCGATCCAGGCCGGCGGTGGCGCCATGGCCGTCGTGCCATACGAGAAGTACGGCAAGTTCGACCCGGACTTCCCATTGATCTCGGGTCACCGTGGCGCGATTCTCGACTTCGACTTCAACCCGTTCCACGAGCACTTGATCGCGTCGGCTTCGGATGACACGACCATTAAGATCTGGGGCATCCCAGAGGGAGGACTCACGGAGACGTGCGTGGAGCCACTCGTGGACCTCGTCGGTCACGGCCGCAAGGTCACGTTGATCAACTTCCACCCGACCGCCAACAACGTGCTCGCGAGTACGTCGTCGGACTTCACGGTGCGTCTGTGGGACATTGAGAAGGGGTCGGAGATCGTGCAGATGCAGGCTGCGAACGGCGAGAACCTCATCCAGGACCTCGCCTGGAGCTGGACCGGCAGCACCCTGGCGACCACGTGCAAGGACAAGGTCGTTCGTCTCTACGATGCGCGTTCGGGTCAAGTCGCGGCGCAGAAGGAGAGCGCGCACAGCGGCACGAAGAGTGTGAAGGTGACGTTCTTGGGCGACAAGGAGACGTTTGTGACGGTGGGCTTCACGCGCCAGAGCCAGCGTCAGTTCAAGGTGTGGGACCCTCGCAAGCTGGACAAGGAGTTGAAGAAGGTCGACATCGACCAGGCTGCGGGTGTGATCATGCCGTTCTACGACCCAGACACCAGTCTTTTGTACCTGTGCGGTAAGGGTGACGGTAACATTCGCTACTACGAGATGTCGGAGGGCGAGCCGTACGCGTTCCCGATCAGCGAATACCGTTCGACAACGGCTGCGCGAGGTATGGCGATGATCCCAAAGCGCGGCAACGATATTATGTCCTGCGAGACTGCGCGTCTGCTCAAGCTGACCTCGAACGCGGTGGAGCCATTGCACGTGTACGTGCCGCGCAAGTCGGACGCGTTCCAGGACGATTTGTACCCAGACACCTATGCTGGTGTCCCATCGATGAGCGCCGACGAATGGTTGGAAGGTGCCGACAACTCGCCAGCGTTGATGACGCTGCGTCCGGAGCTGAACGGCAAGATCACGTTTGACGGCAAGCGCGCGCGCAACGCTGGCGGCGCTTCGCGCGTCACCCGCGTGACTCGTCCTCCAGCCTCCGCTCCAGGAGGTGTCAAGACCGCGAGCGACTCGTCTGATGGCAAGCTCCAGCGCGATCTCGACGCTGCGAACGCACGAATTGCTGAGTTGGAAGCCAAGCTTCGCGCGAACGGCATCTCGTACTGAGCGAGCGAGCGAGCAGGATACGACCAGCACTACCACGCAAAGACGACTGACGACAATGACGCACAACGGATGAAGGGACTCAAAATTTAGAAAACGCTTTTGTGGTTGACTTTTGGGGGAAAAAGGTATGGATTTTAATTAGTGAGCCCATTGCATAACAACCTCGTTTTTATTTCCCCTTTGCATTGCTTCGTGTTGACGCTTTGGTATTTGCTCCATTTGCAGTTGCTAGTTGCCATCGGGGTGAACCACTGAATGCGATGACGGTCCCATTCTGATTCTAACGCTGTTTGCCTTTTTCAGATCTCCACGTGCTCGGAGGACACGACGTTCCGTCGCAGCGAGTCGAACTTCCAGGACAGGATGTCGTGCGTTTGCGACGCGAGCTCTCCGGTCGCAGCAGTGAAGCCCACCCAGGCTCTCCCGTGACCCAGCTCCAGGCTCTTCTCAATCCGCAGCAACACCGTCAGCACCGGCGTGTCCATGTCGTCCAGGTACACGGAGAGCAGCCCGATGCCCGAGATCCAGTCTCCCGACGCAAACAAGTTGCCGGCAAACGCGCTCGCGACGAAATGGTCGGCAAAGAGCCTGGTTGAGAATGAGACGCCAATCAACCAGTGGGTCGGTATCAGAAAGAAGGCAGGAGCCAAGATGGTCGAGTGACACGAAAGTCAACGTACATGCTCTCGTCCAAGTTGGGTGTGTACGTGATCTTCACGCTGTGGTCGCCGTCAGTGAGGTCAGGGATGTTGCTCGTCGACCCAAGCGAGTACGTGTGGTTCGCCTGAACTGGGTTCCCACTCCCACCGCTGACGTGGACGCTGATGTGGTTCTCGTACACATCGAGCTGCTCGTAGTTGAACCAGGTGTCGAACTCGATCGCGAGCGCGTCTTTCAACCCGCCGTAGCCAAGCTCCATGCCGCCCGAGCCGATGCCGATCGCCTGGTCGTTCTGCATTACGAACGCAAAGCCGTCCCCGCCACGAGACCGACAGTTTGTGCACGTGTCGTCCATGCTCTTGCAGAAAGTCGACGGGTTGGAGATTCGAAACACGAACGAAGTCTCAAAGCCCTCGCGGACGTTCATCTGGCGAGGATACCAGGCTGAGCCGGTGAGAAACGAGTCGGACGCTGTGAGTCGCAGTGCGGGACCACACGCTGCGGAGATTGGTACAATGGAGGAAGCCCCAGTGAGTGCCGCTGAAGAGCTGCTATTGCGGATCGTTTTCGCTGGAAATGGGATTGCAAACAGCGCATTGGTGGACGGCGAGCGCTCGGTTCTCGTGTTTTGATACGTGGACACGCGGGTCTCGGTCTCGGAGCACGTGAAGGTGCATGCTGCTGTCTCTGTGCCAGGATTTGCGGGGTTGTATCCGTCACAGCAAGTGCTGGACGCATTGCAATTTTGAATCTGCCACGAGGGACAATGAACCAAAGTCAGCGCTTCAGCACCAATCTCACGTCGACAGAAAACCACCCCTCGTCCACGCACTCAAGAGCGAAAACAAAACAAAACTTCCAGGACCACATTTTCGTACATTCGTGTGGCCGTTGACGTAGAGTCCGAAGTGGCTCTGGTCTCCGATCTCGCCAGTGGGTCCCAAGGTCGACTTTGTGAGTGGCACCGCCAGCGTCGCACTGACATTCGCGAGCGATCGTGCTTCAAATTGCGGGGACATGAAATCTGTTGACACAATAGAAGGACAATATCAGACAAAACCAGTTTCCAAGTTTCAGCCACCACCACTCACCGTTCGCGAGCGTTGTGATGCAGGTCGAGGACGGCGAGTCCTGGCTTGCGACAGCGTCCGACATGACCCCTCTAGGACGACGACCGTTGACATCAATCGCATGTGCTGCGACGTTCGAGATGATCGGGACAGGACGCGCACTCACGGAAGCAGCGTACGAGAGCATGGACACTTCGTCAAAGAGATTGTGGAGCTGTCCATTGCGGACGCGCACTTTCGACGGTGGGGAGGTGGGGTCGGCGAGCCATTGAGGCGAAGCAGGCGGGAGTGTGCACTCGAGCTCCGTCTCGGGAGCTGCGTGCACGATATCGAGACACTCGACGCCGTCGATCGTGATGATCGCGTCGGATGTGCCAAAGTGCTTGCCGCTGATCGAGATGCGGTGACCCCGCCATCGCGCTTGCAGTTGTAGGTTGATGCGATCGGCAGGTGCTCCATGGGAGAACACTCGAACGCAGTGTTGAGGTGGTACTCGTTTGTCTTGCGTGGACGCTCGGTGCAGTTCATGCGCGCAGTGCCGTCACTCTCCTGGTAGTACCGATCAATGCAGCCGCGGACCTTGGTGATGACTGGAGCTACAATGAATAGCACAAGGGGTCATAAGGGCACTAAACGTGAGAGGCGCAATAAGTTCTGTGGTGGCTTGGGAGTCCGCGACCCACCTTTGGCGGATGCGATCCAGTCGAGTTGGAAGCTCTGTCCAACCTGCGCCTTCGTGCTACTGCTCGTGGTCTTGGGCGAGACACTCACGCACGGATGGAACCGCACGCGGTGGATGGTGCCCGTGACGTGTTTCCAGATCGGAATGTAGTAGAGATCGCTGTCGAGCGTGTTCGCGCGCACTTTGAACGGGATCTGCACGGGATCGTGGAACAAGGTGCGCTCGCGTCGACCTCGACGCTCATTTCCACCGCAGTCGACTGAGCTCAGCCATTCGTGCCGTCCTCAAAGTTCCAGCGCACTGCACACGCGTACATCAAGACAGAGCCATGGTCAATCAAGATGCGACTCGCCGCATGCGGGTATCGTAGCGTCCTTATTACGAGCAATTCGTACGAGCAATGGAGTTCATCACGGAGGGTGGCGCACTGCCAGCAGCAGCACGGACACCGCAACAAGCCGACACCCAGCTCCCATGCTCTTCCTTCTCATCTCAGCTGATGGCGGCATGCGCTTCATGAAAATAAGACGAAGAGGAGAAGGTATCTTTCGCCCCATCAACAAGCAGACCAGATCGAAGAGTCGCAGAGCTCTTCGATTCA
>JAASFO010001025.1:0-10189 GCA_023333815.1 Globisporangium recalcitrans
CGAGGGAACACAAAACACAGCTCTCTCACCCTTTGTCTTTCCGATCCAGCTCTGATCGCCAGAGGAAATCTCCATTCAGAGTCACGATTACTCGTGTTTCGGTCGGAATCGTTGCTTTCACGCGGTTGAGCAAGGTCGCAAACTCCGCTATGCCTACGTACCATGGCATTAGCAAACTGGTGTGAGTTGAGTGGCGATCTCCGCGATTGCTCTAGCAGCTTGCTGGCTCTCAAAGGCGTCACGCACCTCCACGCCCGTCGCCATCAGGGGAAAGCAAATACACATCGTTGAAAGTGAGGAACACGACACTCGCGCTCGGCATCTCTTGGGTAGGCTGCAAATTTGAGAATGGAGTCATGCAAGATGCGAAAACGAACGCAAGTCATTCAGATGCATTGAGGACCAACCAAAAGAGACAAGAAACATGAAGCAGAGAGTGAAGGTCACGAAGAGGAGTCAGCTTGGAGCATCGACAATTTACATTCTACTTCGCTTTATCTACATCTTGTGTTCTCGTGAAGCGGAAACAACACTCGGTCCATCAAAACAGCGCGATGGCGTGATTGGTAGCATGCTGAAGCTGCATCATGAGCAATAAGCGCCGCGTTTGGATGTTCACAAACGATTGGACACATGCACTCAAGCTAGTTCGTGCAGACACAAACGAAGATCACTCCCACGTTCCCAGTAGGAAACACTTCGAGCTTGGCCGGGAGTCAGTGTGGACTCACGGACTTCGCGGAACGGTTCAGTCTCGTCAAACCCCATCAGGACGTCTTTCGGTGGACTTGCACCACGACTGAGCCGGTAGTCGAGCACCTCCGCGTGTTCTTCCCCTTCTGCGACGTCTGCAGGCGTGATGTCCAACCAGTTGGCGATCTCACTGTTCGCGTTTCGCTCCTCGCACTGGGGTTTTGAGCCGTCGTCTCGGTCACGAGGCTCGACCGGCACCCCCTTCTCCACAAGATACCGAACCAGCGGCAACCTCCCTATCTCCATTGCCAAATGAAGAACATCCGAAGACGCATTCGCAAGCACACTCACTGGACTCAAGAACGTGCGGTACGCGTCCATGACGGCAGACGCCTTCGCAGCGTGGGATCCACAGTCGAGGAGCTCTTTGACGAGCATCGCGATGACCGCTTTCTCCATGCCGTGCTCGTCGTCCTTGCAACCATCGCCATGAGCACACGACGACAGGTCTGAGACTCGCAGCGATTCGCATGAAGCCGCGTGGCAGTGCAAAGGCGGGTGCTTCTCCTGGCAGAGTCCTTCGCTGTCGCCCTGTGCGTTTTCGTATCCGCTCGCACGTTCTTATTCTGCGTGGACATTCAACAAGATCTTTCGTTGACGATGATGATGGGCAAAACGCAAAAATAGATGAGACATGATCACAGACCTTCACTCATTCTTTTCTAAACCATCACTTTCTGATGTTGGAAAATAGTGGTTCACTATCGGGATGAATACCGGTAACTGTGATGAGCTTTTCAGCCAATGGAAACGAGCTGTCGTGCATTCTTCGCGCATTCACATTTCATTTCGTGATTAGACTCGAAGCTGAACACTGAGCACTTCCATCGATCTGTCGAGAGAAGTCACCCCGACAAGCCCCCGCCAGACCGAGCTAGCAGGTCATCAACACAAGACAATGGTGTTTGGCACAGACACGATGAGCGCCAGCTGGCGCCGGAAGCAGGACGAGAGCGACCGCGCCGCCACGATCGTCGTGCTCTCGGTCAACGACGTCTACGACTTGCACCCGAACGAGCAGGGACGCGGCGGTACGACGAGCTCTTCTTTTGCGTACGCGTGGCGGTAGTTGTATAGTAACGATGGCTGTGCGTTTGTATGTGTGGTGGTTGTACCAGGCATCGCGGAGCTGGCGACGCTGCTGGAGCGCGAGAAGGCGTCGCTGCCGCACGACGTGAAGCTGCTGGTCACGCTCAACGGCGACTTTTTGTCCGGGTCCGAGGTGGGCGAGCGACACAAAGGGTGCGTGCTGTTGTGATGCTTCGACGCTCCTTGCTTTGCGACGATGTGTGGCTTTACTCATCTTCACTTTTGTATGCGATTTGCAGTGCGCACATGATCGAGCTGATGAACCATCTGGGCATCGAGTACGTGGTGCTGGGCAACCACGAGTTCGACTTTGGCTCGCAGATCCTCAAGCAGCGCATGAGCGAGTCCAAGTTCAAGTGGCTTGGCTCGAATGTGCGTGACGCTGACTCGGAGGAGCTCTTTGATCGCGTCATCGACACGGAGATCATTGAGCTCAGCGACGGACTCAAGCTCGGCGTCTTTGGCGTCTGCACGCAGGAGACGCCGAGTCTGTCGTTCCCTGGCCCGGAGGTGATGTTTCAAGACGTGTTCAGCACTTCAAAGCGCTGCATCGACGAGCTTCACGCCCAGGGTGCGGACTTCATCATCGCGCTCACGCACCTCAGCATCGCGCAAGACAAGCTGTTGGCGCGCAAAGTGCCAGGCATCGACGTCATGATTGGCGGCCACGACCACGAGCCGTTCACGCTGTACGAAGGCAAGACGTTCATCCACAAGTCGGGGCAGAACGCCTTCTGGCTCGCGAAGCTCGAGTTCCACATCTCCAAGTCCGTCAAGTACCCGGAGAGACCGCTCGCGATCTGTCCGCAGTGGACGATGCTCGCGAACCAGCACACTCCCCCACAGCCCGAGTGCTTGAAGATCGTGCACAAGTACATGGAGTCGATGGAGACCGAAGAGAGTGCGCGTGAGAACGCCCGCGTGCTTGCAGCTTTGGCGCTCCCGCTGTTCACAAAGACGTCGCTGCTGCGCTCGGGGGAGTGCAATATGGGCAACCTCGTGGCGGACGCGCTGCGCAGTGAGCTCGCGACGGACTTTGGACTGATCAACGGCGGCTTCATCCGCGGCGACAAGTCCTACGCGGCGAGAACGAATGTCACAGTGGGCATCCTCGGTCAGGAGATGCCGTTCCCTCGCCCCGCGGTGGTCGTGCGCATCCAGGCGCGAGACTTTCGAGACGCGATCTTGCGGCATTTCTCCAAGTACCCGCAGCTCTCGGGCTCGCATCCGCACGTCTCGGGGCTTCGCTTGACGCTGGACAGACAAACAAATCCATCGGAGCCGACGATCTCTGAGTTCAAGGACGAGCAGGGACAAGACATCGACCTGGACGCTTGGGTGCTCGTCGCGACGTCCAAGTTCGTGAGCGGCGGCGGCGACGGCATCAGCGAGTGGCTGCGAGGTGAAGTGATCCGGATCGCAGACAAGATCCCGGTCGTCGTGGCGGACTTCTTGATGAAGAAGCGCCTGATCTCGTACCCGGAGCGCGAAGGCCGCATCACGATCCTGGAGTGAGTAAATAAGCCGGAGTTCACATCCAAACAAGACACCTGACAATTGCTCGTAGACAACCAAAAGTGTAAGCAAACAATGCCCAAGTGGAAAATGCAAAGCAACCCTATTTCCACTCAAATCTGCTCCAGCAGGAGCGCGTACGCATCTCGCAGCACTTCGTCGAGGTCTTTGCCAGCTCTGTGGGTACTACTGGCAGAAATCAAAGCGGAGCTACTCGACCCTGTCGACGCGCTGCCACTTTGTTTCTGCAACTTGAGCAAGAACTGGACCAGCTCCGCGCTCAGTTCCGGGTGTTGCGCACACGCTGCGACGGCCATTGGCAGAATCTCTTCTAGGAAAGCTGCGTGCTTTCGCATCTCTTCGTTGTCCGCGGTGCCACTCGAAACACCCGCGGACGCAGAAGACATCGCGGTCATCAGCACACTCCTAAGCTTATTCAGGACGACCTTGAGCGTTTGCAGCACGACTGGCGCCTGGCTTGCCACGATGTACTCCCCACACAGCGCAAAGAAAACCTGCAGTCGGAATCGCCACTTGGGCAAATCCTTCTCAGAGACCTCAGTCGCAACGAAATCGTTCAGGATCTTGCCCTGACTCGAGGAGCGCGAGGAGGAAGACGAAGAGGACGAAGAGCCTTGCGCGCCAGTGCTGCTGGACTGAGCTGGTGCTTGCGTCATCCAGTGCTCCCAAAGCGATCGCATGGACGGAACGTGCTCGATCAGAATCGGAATCAACGCGTTGTCGTAGCCTTGCTGATGGACTGCCGCGATGAGTTTCTGGGGCAACAGCGCTGAGCTCTGCTCGTCACGCAAGAACTCGTCCAAAGCATCGCACAGCAGTCGATTGCACTCGCGCTGGACATCCTCTTGGCTCTGAGAAACAGAAGCAGCGACAGCATCACCATTTGCCTTCGACACCGTGATCTTGTTGAGCAGCGCATGCACAATCAAGCACTCCTGGACCAGCATGTGGTGCAGGATACTCGCTGTCTTGGTCACCAGTGATGGAGTGGAAGACTCGCCAGCAGCGACTGGCGCAGCGCCTTGGAGCAACTGCTTGCGCGACACTAGCGCTGGGTCCTGCTTCTTCAAGTGCACGTTCGCAGCATCGCGGAAATCGCGCACGAGCAGCAACAGGATCCGCAAAAGCGCTGGGGACTGGAAAGCCACCTCATGCGCATCACTGAGCAGCCGGAATGGCTCTTCAACCACCTGGCTGTACGCGACCAAGTGGTTCAACGCCGCTGAGCGCGAGATTGACTTGTCTCCATGCTGCTGGCGTTGCTGGTAGTGCTTGGACACGAGCTCTGGGAAGCAAATCGAGTGGATCAGCTTCATTTTCAAACTGCTGCGCTGCAAGTGCTCGTGCATCACCCGGGTTTCGTACAACTGGGAGAGCTGCGCAAAGACGCTTTCTCCGTACGCCGAGGCGTCTTGCTGATGCTGTGAGAGGAGGTTCTTGCGTGACACCAGAATTGACGGCAGGATCTGGTCCACAATCATCTCAAACTCCTTGACGAGGATGCTTGCTGGTGCTGTTTCCAGCTCTGACACGAACAACGTGAGCGCCATCCACGAATCCGCGCTCATTGACTGTCCTGCTGAGCTCAAACTGTCCTGAACTAAGCGCAGAAGCTGCTCGCGCTTCCGGAACCAGCATCGATCCAACTCGCTCTGATCCGCTAACGCAGGAGACAACGTGATTGGTCCCACGCGGTGAGGATACTCCTCGACCAAGAGCCGCAGCAATGTTGGCGCAACGAACTCAAACGCTTGACCCTCGCCGCCGCTCGCCATCACTTCCCGCAAGATGTTTCGCAATGGGAACTCGTTCAGCTCGTAGAAGAGACACACATCGCCGCTGGGAGGGTACGCGTCGGTCGAGAGAGCGCTGATTTTGCTTCCGGTCACCATCATCGCGTGCCGAACGCGCTGGTTAAACTGCAATCCATACGTGAGCGCAAGCACGCCCTTCGCCCAGGCTCTCGCTGCACCCGAAGTGCCTTCTCCTCCTCCTCCCGTACCAATAGATGGCTGGTAACGCTGTGCAAGACATGGCGCATTCAGCCACTTGTTCAGAGTCGAGATGCGCAGTGGGATGATCGAAATCTGGAGCACGGGCTTTTGTGCAATCGGGTACTCGAACGCCACGATGTAGTTCTCGATCCACTCCAGCAGCAGGTTGAGCATCAGCGGGTGCAGCGGCAGTACCGCTTGCTCGAGCTGGTTCACGATCCATTCTTCGAGCGCGCGACCGTGCTGGTGGCGCAGGAACGATTTCTCACTGAGCAGTCCGTAGATCCCGCGAAGCGTCATTTCGTTCAGGATCTCGCCGTCAAAAGCATCAAAGTCCATCGCGGGGGTGAACGTGAGCACCTCTCTCGCCATGATGTTCTCCGTGAGGATCGGCTTGAGTACGACATCGCCAAACACGTGCAGAAAGTCCACGCGGAGCGCTTGCACAGGCAAGCCGTCGTTGCCAATCACAGACGCTAGGAACGGCAGCAGCGACGGCGATTTCGTGTAGAGAAGCACCGCCGTGATGATGAACAACGGGCAGGAGACTTTCGTGTTGTACAGGGAGAAGATGCACTGCTGCGAGAGCGCGAGGATCACCTTTGTCGAGTCTTCGCGCTGGCTCGGGATCTTGTTGAGCGACGGCGCGAGTGGGTAGCACAGCAGCACCACGAGCACGTACGCGAGGCTGACGACCCGGCTACTGAGCAGCAGCTTCTTGGAAGGGTGCTGGTCTTCTTTCGCAGCTTTGTCAAACCAGCGAAGCAGCTGCGTCGTCTCGTGGTCGGACGGACGGAAGTTTGCCTGCACGAGCAGCCCAATGTACACGTTCAAGACCACGACAGTCTCGTAGGGCGTTGCTGCTTGGTCCAGGCTCTCGAACAAATGCTGACGAATGACAGCCAGGTTCTGGGTCGCAGATTGCTGGAGAGCACACTCTTCCTGAGGTTGCTGCTGCTGCTGCTGCTCTGATGCGTCGGTGAGCGCAATGCTGAGGTACGAAGAGAACGCGGAAACCTGAGCGGACGGTCCGGACGCAGCGCCGATCTTGGCTTCGTTCTTCATCATGTGGAACAGGTAGATCGCAATATCATTATGAAGCGCAGCCACAGTTGCAGTCAAGTGGAATGCAATCGCGATGCTCCAAAGCGAACCACACTCACTGAGCTTTGCTCTGACCGTCTCGGCGTACGCCGGCGCCAGATTCGCGAGCGCGACGCACGTTTCCTGCGCATGAAGGAACTCTAACGGGAAAGACGACGCGCTGGACTCGGCGCTCTCAGGAATGGCCGACAGACTCGCAATCACCACATCCGCCACTTGGTCAACAACGGACGGATCGTTCCGCACGAGGCTCTCGATGAGCTGAACGCCCAGCGGGATGCTCAAGCAGAAGCGCACGACCGAGCTCAAGCTGAACGGCGACACCCCACTATCAGCGACCAGCAGCGCACCACTCGCGAGCGTGTTCGCGAGAATAGCAGCGAGCTCGTCCTTGTAGATCGCGTTCGAGAAGAGCTCGCTCTCGCGGGTCGCGCGACTCGACTGCGCCTGGAAGCTCTGCGTGTACACCTCGGCGAGCACGAGGCACGTGCGCTCACGGGCGTCGCCATTCTCAAACTTGCGGTAGATTGGCGTGTTAACTGCTGCCACTACATCGCTCGCGCTTTCGCCCTGTCGTTGCTGCTTTTGCTGCTCGACTTGGCGCAGCTGCTGGTGCACGAAGTGCTCGATGTCCGACGGCTGCAGACTCTGAAAGACCTGCGCGTACTCGCGCAGCGCGTTCACCTGCTCGTACTTGACTAGCAGCGACGAGATCGCGTGGCTCTGCGTCGTCAGCAAGTGGTCGCCGTTGCCATAACCACTCGACGCATTACTGCTGCGAGCGTGGTCGAGTCGCGCGAGCAACGGGAGGAACGGCGTCAGCAGCAGCAGCAGCTCCGCGTCGTCGCTGTCGCTATTTCTGCTCGAAGAGCGCGGAGCCAGCGCGTCGAGGTCGCCAGTGGCGACGGCGTTCAGTCGTGTGTCCGTGCCGCTGCCTCTGTTGATAGTGGAAGGAGGCTCGGCATGAGGCGGCGGCGACTCCATCTCCACGTCCGCGTGAGCATCACGACTCGCCATCTTGACAGCTCGTGATTTGCTTTACTGATCCATTCCAAAACAAAAAAGGAGCGCGTACGGTTCGTGCGCGACAAAGTGCGAATATCTTGAACTGAAGAATTGCGAACTCGACTAAATACGATAGAAACACAGATATCTAAAAGCAGTAAATGGAGTGGTTGCTTTTGGACTGCAATGTTTGTGCTCGCGGAAGCCCAAATCGTTGGATTTCGTGGCGCACTTCCGATGTCGATCGCGTGCGAACACGGTTTGCTGGAGTCAGTGATCACCCGTGGAGTTCCAGTCAATGGTGATCGAAATGTGTGCGGAGTTTCTCTCCGCTTTCGATTGCGTGCAGTTTGTGGACAATCTGAGATCATCAAGTGGATGATCGAGAAAGATGAAATCCAACGGCTCACCGTTTTCACTCTTTACTTTTTTGTATTGATAAGCAAGTACTGTGCATTAATAAAGAGAGGATCAGCGAGTGCACACTGACGCTCGCGATACAGCAACGATGTCGAGCGACAATGGCGTCAAGCACGGTCACGACGACGGCGACGTGTGCTGCGCTCACGACCACGAGCATGAGCACGACAGCAGCAGCGCCACAGGCACCGCAAGCTCGCACGCTCAGCAGCATAGCAGCGCCACCGCTGCCGCTTCAGACGAGATCTCGGACGAGCAGGCGTTCATCCTGGAGCTCGTGGACGCCTTCGACGACTCGTCCAACACGCTCGCGCGCGTGAAGGAGCTGCTCACGTTCTTCCCCCAATGGGTGGATCTCTGCGACAGCGACGGGCGCACGGCGCTCTTCTTCGCAGTGTACACGGACAACCTGGCGCTCGTGCAGCTGCTGCTCGAGGCTGGCGCGAGCCCGCACGCGAGCGCCGAGAGCATCATCGTACTCGCGTGTCTGGGCGGCAACCTGGAGATCGTGCGCGTGCTGTGCCAGTATGGCGCGAAGATCAACGACGAGTACCTGGGTATAAGCATCTCGCCGCTGTACGTGGCGTGCAAGATGGGTCACTTGAAGGTCGTGCAGTGGCTCGTGTGCAACGGCGCGTTCATCGACGAGGTCGACGAAGACGAGACCACGCCGTTCATGGTCGCAGCGGGGAATGGGCATGTGCAGATCGTCAAGTTCCTTGCAGCCACGGGTGCTTCAACCGAGAGAGCGACGCCGTCGGGGCTGAGCATGGCGTACTACGCCGCCTACAGCGGTCACCTGGCGCTGCTCAAGTATTTTCTTGACAACCGCGTCGCTCTGCGAGATGCCGACGGCAACTTGAGCAATTTGCTGGACGGCGCAGTGCGTGGCGACCATTTCCGCGCCGCAAAGTACCTGCTCGAGCACGAAAACGTCCCAGACGAGCACATCGACCAGAGCTTGATGCTGGCGGTGCGGCTCAAACACGCTGACCTGGTGGAGCTGCTGATCCTCCACGACGCGGACATTGGAGATATCGACGACCAGGGCATGACGCCGCTGTACGCTGCGGCGCAACTAGGCGATGTCAAGATCGCAGAAGCGCTGATCACAAGTGGAGGCGACTTGAACCGTCTCAGCCCCTCCACCGGATACTCACCAGTCCATGAAATGGCGAAATGCGGGCATCACGAGTTGCTTGAGCTCGTTCACAGGCTGCACCCAGAGACTGATTTCGCAGTGGCGTCCCAGTTCGACTTGCTCACTCCGCTGCATTTAGCCGCAGGGAACTGCCACGAAGCCGCAGTGCGCTTCCTCGTTGGCGTCATCAATCGAGCGAGCGATGGTGCGAGCGACGACAACGATGACAGTGGTGGCGGTGGCGATGGCGTTGATGCACCTGGTCCACGAGGACAGACGCCTCTGATCTTGGCGGCTGAGAACGGGTCGTTTGAAGCGGTCAAAGTGCTCGTGGCGGCTGGTGCGAATGTCGACGCGAGGACAGGGAACGGCTCGACTGCGCTGATCGGCGCAGCGTACGTTGGCGAAACCAGCATTATCCAGTTTCTATGCGAAAGCGGAGCTGATGTCGACCTCGCGACGAACCGAGGCGTGACGGCGCTGCATGCCGCTGCTGAGTACGGCCACGTGTCTCTGGTCGAGTATTTGCTGGAGGAACGTCGAGCAAGCGCAGATTTCACATGGACCGGGATATCATCCATCTTGGCTGGTCCAGTGATGAATGGTCACTTAGAGGTCATCTTTGTGCTCGTTGCGCATGGCGCGCAGTTCGAGTACAGCGGTGGACAGTTCCTCTCGCCCCTGCATTTAGCAGTTCAGTACAAGCAGCTCGATGCGGTGAGGCTGCTTCTGCTCGCAACTGGCATGGACGTGGATGCGATGAACGACCACCCTGAAGATGGCGTCGACATGCGATCCACACCCCTGATGGTCGCTGCTCAGCGTGGCTACCTAGACATCGCCAAGTGTCTATGCGAACACGGAGCAGACGTCGAGTTGCGCAACCACGATGGGAAGTCAGCACTGGACTTAGCGTTGGTTGCGAGAGCAAGGAATGAGAATCTTGTCGAGTACTTGAGTGAGGAGCGGACCGCCTGCGTCGATGGGTCATCATTGCCGGTAGAAAGAGTGGTCGAGAGCCATATTTGAATTTGTATTCAAAGCACCTGCCCAGCTCATTGGTTCACTCGCGCTGTTCTGGAGTTCGGACAGCTTCCTCCATCCGCTTTCGTTCCAGAGGGAAACCCCACAAGGCGGGTATGCAACA
>JAASFO010001026.1:0-10180 GCA_023333815.1 Globisporangium recalcitrans
ACATCGCCAACGCACACCCGAATGTGAGCTGGGTGCACAAGGCTCGCTGGGTGGTAGACGGCAACCTCTGGACCAGCTCGGGTGTCTCTGCGGGGATGGACATGGCGTACGCGTTCATCACCAGCTTGTACGGCAGTGAGACAGCCGACATCATGGCGAAGATCATCGAGACCGAGCCCAGCAAGGACCCGGCGAACGATCCGTTTGCGGTCGTGTACGCGTGAGTGAGCGAGTGAATCGTACGCTACACGTAGTGAGGTGGTGTGAGATTGTTTGAATTCCTTCCCCCTGTATTCCTTCCCTTGTTTCATTTCTCGAGCCTTCTTATTCTTCTGGTATGTTTGGCAAAATGCTCGATCTGGTGGTGTGTGATCCTTCATTTCGTCAATGCGGTAGGGTTATAGATGTATTCGGTCGAGCAAAATCGCTTTGTGTGCTGGCAGTGGAGTGGTGTTTCACCAAGCCATGTAGTTAGTCGGTATCGACAAATAGACTGGATTCGATCAAACCGAGGTTTACAGCAGTGCGTTTGAGGTGGAATATGTGCGCTACGATATGACGAGCATCTTTCATCCCTGGAGATAATGTTGGAGTCGAAACTCTGTCTTTGTGGCGCTCCAGTCGATGTCTGGTCCGCTGTCATGAGTGCGCTTCTGGAGCTTTCTCTACCCTTGGACTCGCTTGTTTCAGTGTCATCGAGTGGTGCAGCTTTGAGAGAACATCTGAAAAGAGTGTACTCGTTGAGTTCGCGGAGAAAATAGTGACGCCTGCGAAGGAGACGCCAGCACCAGCCCAGACAGCACGATGATCAAGTAAAGTGGTATTCGTGCGCAGAGCTCGTGTCCAGGTTGTTTGTGGTCAGTGGAGCAGGAAGCAAGTGGGAAGTGCAATCAAAAGCAGTGATCGCATTTCCTGGCATCTATTGAACCTACGTCACAGCAAAATACAAAACAAAAGTACCGACAGGTGAGTGCAAAGAAAGTCAAACTTCGCCTTCTCAAATGCCAAGATCGGGTTGCCATTGCATCAAATTGAAAGCAGATGGTAGACGCTGGGATAAACGAACTCTGTGGATCCTGTGGTTACACGCCTAGCTGGTTCAAGTGTTCTTTCGCATTCGAAGTTCGAGCATCAATATATCCAGATTTATACTTCTTGAAGCTGACAAGCAGATTCGAACTCAAGGCAGCAAGGAGTTCGCACACTGCCTCGCTACGTTCGACCTCGACAAAGAGGCGCTCGCGATCAATGATTCCATCTTCCCCGTTGAACCAGTTTGAAAGACAACCACTCGCGATCGCCGACCCAATCGAAACTGCAGTAGCTCTTCTCAGTATCTGCGCGTGCAATCGTGACTCAGTTTCTATATAAACACTACGTGCTGTCCATAATGAGCATTTTGAGCTGTGCGTGCTTCGATTCAATGAGAAATGCGAGCGCGCGTGGCTGCACGTGCGAGGGACGACAGAGCGAGGAAGGCACGTGGCTGGTTCAAATCTGAGAATCTCATCACACCAGATCAGACGGGCAGCAAGAGCATCAGTAAATGTTTCAGAAGAAGGCAGCGAGCACTATCGAGGACACAAGAGTTCTCAAGAAGTCACCCAGCATCGCCAATGAAGACGATTCTGAATGTACGTGTATTCAACAGTTGATCAGGTGCACTCGATGCTATTGGTGAGATTTCACCTGTGTGTCTTTCGATGGGAACTGTGCGTGTGTGAGCCAACCAGCCACTTTGTGTGGCTCGTCCGCCACCCAGACTACCCCACCATTTTGAGTCAGGTCCGAGAGTCGTGGTCTGGGTGCAACGCACCCAGTGTACCTCAGGTACCTCAGAAACAACTCGCCTCGACGAAGAAGCGTCGCACACATAATGATTTTGACACCCACAGACTAAATAATACTCGGACAAACTCAAGCTCACCTTCGTCGCAAATTCCCACAATGTTCGTTCGTCTCAGCTCCAAGTCTTCCTGCCGGCGGTGCAGCCAGCCCCCTCGAGCAACCAGTGCGATCCATGCAATCTGAACCTTCGAACCATCACGAAGAACACGCAGTTGTTCACTGTCGACGCCAAATCGAACGACACGACAACATATCTTCAAACATACAGTGTGAACGTGCAATGCTGGGAACATGCGAGAAAGCAAATCCGCAGGAGTGTATCTCTGATCGCCACCGACCAAACGGAAGACTGCGTGCCAATGCCGAAGCAACGCGAACGACCATTCCTCGCCGCATTGCCGAAACCGACGGACACTGCACAAGCTACAAGTCAAGTCCACAGGCAACAGCAAACAGGAAAACCCTACCATGACAGAAACACAGTCGCAACTGCAGCAACAACCGACAAAGACGACAACGGCGCCTTCGACTCCTCCACTCGTGGTCGGCGTCATCGTGTTCACGGACGTGGTGTTACTTGACTTCGTCGGCACGACCTCGTACCTGGGGCTACTTCCAAAGATCTGCAACGTGCCGATCGAAGTGCACACGATCTCGCAGAAACAAGGACCGCTCCGATCTGTGGAAGGCGTGCCGCTCTACGCCTCGGTCGGGTACGAAGACGCGCCAACGAAGCTCGATATCTTACTCATCCCCGGCGGGCCTGGGATCTACGAGATGTACAAGGATCAAGATTTTCTACACTACATCCACAACGTCGCGGAGCAGTCGACGTACGTCCTCACAGTGTGCACTGGCGCGGGAGTCCTGGCACAGTCCGGCTTCCTCGATGGCAAGCGCGCGACGACCAACAAGCTGGAGTTCGGTGATCTCGTCCGGGACCACCCGAACGTGAGCTGGGTGTACAAGGCTCGCTGGTTGGTGAGCGGCAACCTCTGGACCAGCTCGGGCGTGTCGGCGGGGATGGACATGGCGTACGCGTTTGTTTCCAGTGTGTACGGCAGCAAAGCGGCTGACGAGATCGCGAAGATCCTAGAGGTAGAGCCCAGTAAGGACGCGTCCAACGATCCGTTTGCAGTAGTGCACGAGTGAGTGGGTATCTGAGTGAATAGCTGTGTAGTAGGACGTCTGGAGAGTGATCTGCTGCTTGCTTCAAATATTGATGTTGTTCTTGACGGCGTAAATATTTGCGGTTGGGTCCACAAATTGCAGAGTTAACTGCACAATATCACTGAAACTGCAATGCCAAAACAACGGCTGGAGCGTGATCTAGACAACTTCCGAGTTGGAAGCTGGAGCTAGTGAAGAGACAGGCGAAAGCCTAGAGGATGCTCAAAGAGCTGAGGTTGCACCGGCGAAAACTCAATGGCAGGCTACTGACTGAACAGGAATGGACTGTCGTTTCTTTTCGTGGTGTTTTGACCAGCGTGAAATACTATGATACTTCGTCGCGCCAAGCTTGAACGTTGCGCGTTTGAACAATGGACAACCCCATGATGGAAGACTGAATAAGCATTTCCGATCTAAAAAGAAGCACCGGTGCAGTTAATGGCAAGTGCTGCACATGCAAGTAGCTGTCTGCAGATCGTTCGATTTGGAGTCGCTTCGTCACCGGACTTTCAAGTCGTCGAGTTGGAACCGATGTGGAACGCAACGTTGTTGTTGTCCTGGCGGTGGTGCTGCAGAATCACACAGTGCACGCGAAGCTCCTGCAAGAAATACCGACCTCTCTCCTCCTGCGCGGTATCAATGTCGGTCTGCTCCAGTGTCACGGAGACCAGCTAAGGCGGGTATTTAGCGCGGTCCATCATGACTTCTGTACCCGACTCGGCATTCACTCGCACTTGCAGCGCGCACTCACTTCCATAAGCAAGGCTCAGGACGCCGACGCTCAAGAGGAGAAGCACAAGGCATCCAACTAGCGAGATGGTGACGTTTGTGGTTGGAATCGACACTTGTACGTTCAAAAGCCCCTTGTTTCCCGCAAATGCCAATGCAGGTACCCTCGACTCGCTCCCGGAGAATACAGCACCAACAGCGCTCGGTGGCTGCCTCTCAGTGACTCGGAACAGAAAGTAGAACGCGCTGGTGTAGCTCGCGTGGAGCCTCCTATCGATGACCAGACACACATCGTGAACGAGCTTTGTTGTCTCGCACTCCAACAAATGTATTTGATCTACCGCCAGAGCAGAAGCGATATCGGGTGCTTACACTCTCGTAAAGGGCAGTACCGGTGTCCAATGTTACGTCAAGAGCACAAACAAAAAAGGTGTTTTTCGCACCAGGCACAAAATGCCAGATTAGATTCCAATAGCGACCAAGCATCACTAGCTATCCTCAGGAGGGAACGCTCGGCTCGAACCACACTGCTTCCTAGGATGGCACAGCGCTGCGGGTTCCCTGGGCAGCATTTCGAGCTACTCGGTCGGCTTTGCCACTCCATTCTTTCTCCCAAGCTGACATCTCGTTCTTTGCATTGATAAACGCCCACACAATGCGTCGCTCTCCCTCCGCCGACAGCAGTCTCTCGAAAAGGTCACGATTCTTCACAGGGTCGCCATTTCCCTTTCGCCAACCGTTCTTGCACCACTTGGAACTCCACAATGTCATCGAGTCGATCACATTCTGGTGGTTGGTAAAGATGACAGGCGCCTGGTCTTGCTCTGGATTCTCCTCATTCGCGCGCTCCATGGCTGCAAGCGCAGCGTAGTAATCTGCGCGCTCGTTTGTCGCTCTCTCACCGTCCTTGATTTCCTTGGCAACATTCCATGATGGGTTGTGCGGAAACAATGCTGCAAACCCGCCTCGGCAGTCTGGTTCCCCATTGTTCAGTCCACTCCCATCGCAGAACGCGACCAGCGTAGCTGGGTCTCGTGGATCTGGACGTTCTGTCGCTGCGGTTTCACTTCGCTCTTGGTACTTGCTAGCAATCGGTTCAGACGCATCCGTGGTCGACAGCGCACTCAATGAAGCCGAGAGTCCACTGATATCTTCATCTGCTGCTTCACCTTGGACT
The DNA here is from genome assembly GCA_023333815.1 of Globisporangium recalcitrans. Classification (NCBI taxonomy): domain Eukaryota; phylum Oomycota; class Peronosporomycetes; order Pythiales; family Pythiaceae; genus Globisporangium; species Globisporangium recalcitrans. The sequence goes on from JAASFO010001026.1 coordinate 4,925, forward strand.
TCGTCTGCCTCTTCGTCTGCTTCTTGGGACTCCCTACCTGGCACTCTGACGGCGTTCTCGGAAAGGAACTCCTCAGCGCTTTGCCTCGTCGCAAACCTCTGGTATTTGGCGCCAGAGAAGCCGTTCACCTGTTGCTCCGCTTCTTCCCACGAGGTGAAGATGCCCTCTCGCCGACCCTTCGCTACTGCGTAGTAGCCCCCGCGCGCCATCCCGAACCGATAGAGACAGGGATCTGCAAAGAACAGGAAATGGAGATCGCGAGCGTGTGATTGAGACTGTCGAGAGCGTGGCGGATTCGCAAATGAGAGAGAGAATGAGAATGAGAATGAGAATGAGAATGGGAGTGAGTGAGAGAGCGACAGAGAATCGCAGCTTCCATATATGTGGACCTCTAACTCAGGATGAGAAAGAGAAACCAAAGCGTGCGCCGTCGTCGCGATTCGAATGTTCTCAGACCTGGATATCCTGTGTTTGACTTTCTGCGAGGTCCATCGCGAGTTGAAGACCACACATAATGCTCAGTCACTCAGAAAGAAAGTAGTAGAAGCACTTTGCATTTTTCCTCTTATCAGTACCTTATTCTTGAACATACCCTTTTAACATGCTTTATCTGCAAACATTGTACTCTACACTATTTTGAGTTTGCATGTGTGAAGGCATACTTCGAGTACTCATTACCAAAGGCATGTTCAGTTCAACCCGACTCACCAAACACAAAGCTCCAGCTGAAGGAAAGCAGAGTGACCAGAAGAACATGGCGGACGACGACGCGCCAATCGTCGTCGTGGAGAGCGGTGGCGGTGGCGCAGCGTCGCGTCCAGAAGCTGCACCGATCGGCATCGCCACTACCCTGGCAGATAGAGGCGGTAGTGAGCGTCCCACAGGGCGATCACAGTCGCCACCACAATCGCCATCAGAGATGCTTCGAAGTGGCGAAAGCGAAGGCGTTGCCGTCGCTGCTCCTACTCCCGTGGTAGTATCGTCTCCCCGACCGCCGCAACCGGAGGAGCTACGGACCTTTGCAGATGGAGGATGGTCCTCCAATGCTCGGGCGGTTGTTGTGATGGCTGCTGCCGTTGCGTCTTTGCCGCGTGAGGAGCTCGCGGACGACGACGATGTGGTCATGCTGGAGAACACTGCTAGCAATGACAACGACCGCAGTCGTTCTGGCAGCGAGGACGACGCTGTGGTCATGATCGCGCCGCCGGATGGCGAAGGCGAAGCGCCACGTGAAGTCATCTCGCTCGTCTCGCCGCAAACAGAGTCGTTGACGGACACAACGGATGCTGCTAGTGCGACCACTGCAGCAGCAGCTGCTGCGACATCAGAGGAGGAGCAAAGGAGCATTGAGGACGAGCTGCAGTGCATTTTGTGCCACGACGGGCTCTTCAAGGTATGATGGATCTTTCCCATTACGATTTGATGTGTGTGCTGGTGTCGAATGTTGTGGCCATGACGTTGTGGTCCTGTTTGTTGCCAGCCCGTGACCGCAAGCTGTGGACATTCGTTTTGGTACGTGCCTGCTCCCTTTCGGCTGCATTGCGCTGCTCAGTGACGCTGTGTGGCTGCATTGCGTGCTGATAGTGCGTGGACATGACTCTGATATTTTTGCGTGTTTCTGACAGTCGCGTGTGCCTGCTGGACTCGTGCTTGTCGCGAGCGATCGCCGAGGCGCAGTGTCCCATCTGTCGCGCAGATGTCATGAGCCACTTCTCCGAGACCACGCCGATTGTATTTAACGTGAACGTGACGCTGTGGAACGTCATCCAGGTCTGTGAAATCGCCTCGCGCTCTCAACGGATCCGTTGAAGCGTATGAATGAACGCCTGACGCACGGTGTGTGTTTTCTGTCGTATCGTAGCTGCTCGTGGCCACCGACCAGCGCAAGGATAGCCAGCGAGAAGAGGAAGAATATGCGCAGAAGCTCGACCAACTTGCCGCGAAGTGGAAGGTCCACACTCTGCGCAACTCTGCCGACCGGTTTCACAGCAGCAGCGGCATCACCAACGTGGACTTTGACGAAGACGACGAGGACGACGAAGACTACGTCGACGGAGAAGAGGACAGCGATCGAGAGAGCTACTATGGCGATGACGCCGGTCGGTGGGACAACGACTGGGACGACGGCGACGAAATTGTTATCAGCGAAGGGGAAGGAGTGCCCGATCCGACTCGACCAAGTCGTCGAGAGCGTCGACGACAGCGACAGCGCCAGCGAGCACGTCGACAAGAGCAGACCCGTCAGCGCAGCCGGTACCCGGAGCTCAAGGTGGAAAACACCGTGGATGGACGGCTACGCGTCGCACGCAACGTGATTCTCGACACGGACGACGCGAACGAAGACGGACTGCAGCACATGAGGGTTGGACTCGCGCTTGTCGAGTTCCCGAGTATCTTTGAGCTCTACAATGAGCACCAGGAGTGCAGTCTCGCGATCCTGAAAATGGAAGAAGACGAAGAGATGGACACGGGGTTCCCGTTCTTCATGAGCGATGGGGGCGACGACGACGCGCTCATCGTGACGGACTTCTACAACGAAGTCACGCTCACAGTGTTTGATGATGGGGTACGTGTGTCCTCGTATGTTCCCTTGCGATGCGAAGTTTGTTCGATCTGATCTAACGCAAAGGTTGCTGTGGATGTCGTCTTTTGTGTAGGGAAACAATGTGATGGAGCGAACCCGAGCTGCTCGCCAAGGAGTTGTGGATTTTCCCAACTTGCGACTGGATGCACCTGCAGGTTGGTGGCCTGCTCCTATTCGACTTGGATCATCTGTGATGGCTAGCGTTCAAGTGTGTTGCTGCTATCTGTTTCTACTAGGCTCGTACACATTCCGCTTCTCGGACGATCTCTACGGGATGTATCTCACAGTCAAGACCGAGCTTCGGGAGCTGAACGAAGCGTCCGATGCCCCACTCCAAGAAGACGACTATTACAGCTACGTCTTGGAGGAAGCTGCCGAGAATGCTCGCCACCGTCGAGGGCGTCAGCGTCGACGTCAGCGCACAGCAAGCGACGAGGAAGATGCCGAGCTTGAAGACGAAGATGGAGACTCGGACGATTCGTTTATCGTGAATGATGAGGAAGAAGGTGAGGGGGATCGAGCGACTGGAGCGTTCTCTGATGAAGAGGGAGACCACGACGGGGGAGATGATTGGGGCTATCACAGTGACGACGAGGAAGCAGAAGAAGCAGCTGCGCGGAGACGGCTTGCTCGGCGTGAACGGCAACGGGTGCACGACATGACGGGGTCCGATGAGTCTGCGAACGAGAGGAGTGGCGATAATGGCAACAATACTATTGAGCTTGTCAGCCAGGATACCGATGCTCTTGAGCACCAGGTCGACATCGATGATGACGACGACGACTATGACCCCAGTCAGCACCAGAATTCAAGCGCACGGAGACGAAACAACAACTCGAATCGAGTGGTGCTAGACAGTGACGATGAAGACGAAACTCACGAAGGTGGTGGAGGTGACACGGAGAGTGAAGATGGCGATCCTGAAGCAGCAGCGAGTCGAGGCGTTGTCAAGTCTGACGCGATTGATGCTGTCCGTGAAGATACCAAACCGAGAGAAGGCATCAGGTCAGGCACGCGGAGTGATAAAGCTGACGAAGAATCGAAAGAGAGTGACGTGAAAGACGAGGAAGTTCGAGCCCAACCTCCAGCGCCAGAAGGAAGTTCGCCAAGCTCAGCAGCGACAAAATCTGAAGTACCACCGAGTGAAGAAAACGTGAAGACCGAGGAGAAAGATGCAAGTGGCGGTGCAGATGCTGATGGACAAGAAGCAAAGTTCAGTGATGATAACGCATCACAATCACCTCGCGATGACGAGGACGAAGTGCTGCGCCGACCATCATCTGCGAAGAGACGCGGTCGAAATGTGATGCACAGCGACGACGACGACAACGAGGAAGCGAGTGATCAAGACGAGCCATCGCCCCCAGTCAGAGCAACGAAGAAGCCGAAGACATCCCATCGAGTCGTCTATTCTGACGAGGACGAAAACGAAGACGAGGACGACGAGACCAAGGTTGAGCGTGTGCACCCGTTTTTCGACGATGAGCAGGACGAGCACCACGAGGCAGAAGACGCGTTCGCTGAAGAGGAGGGAGTCGATGACGGGTACGACGAGCTTGGACATGGTGAATACGGTGATGAGCCGGAGGAAACGCTGAGCGACGAAGAGCCAAACGAGTACAGCGACGGTGACGAAGACCTTGATGATGACGATGACTGCTTTCAGGAGGAAGGCTATGACGATTATGGAGGCGGTGGATGGGACTAATCCAGTAAACCTCCGACTGTCCTGTACTCGACGTATCTCGGTGCACTCACTGGCTTGTTGATTCGTGTGGTGTACCCTCTTGGTCCATTGAATCCGGCTGACTGGTTGCGTTTGTGCGAGTTTAGCCATCCATGCGACGCGTTGATGCGAGTTCAGCCATGTTTGTGACGTGGCAAGCCAACTGGTTACGCGCTTCGTGATCTCTTCGCATCATCGCTTGTATCAAGCGCAATCTGTCCCGTTGTACACCCATACATGATCCATGTCAATGCCGCTCTCCGCACGAGTGTGGTGACAAACTGCGACGAGATCGATGGCTCAGACTTTTCGCAAAGTTGTAGCAGGAAAGGGTTGTCATCACTCTGAAACAGACGAACGGCACTCAGCGTGCAGAGAAGCCATTCCCGTAATCAAATCGGTTTCCGCCAATCATAACACCGGAACGAGATGACTGCACTGATTGGTGGGCACATAGACAGGACGTACGACATCAGCGACAAGAACGAGGAGGTCGGATCCGGTTGATGCGAAAAGAGATCTGAACGATCTCTTCTTGCCTGTGGATTCTTTTCTCCTTCGTGCTTCGTATGAGCTGCGTGCAGGTGGTCCCCCACAGAGGCTCATTCACCAATTCTCTGCCGCTTCATCAAGTTCTCACACGGCACCACCAGCAACCAGCAACCACATTACCACCAGTCTGCCCTGCGAAGCAAGCATCATGTTCGCACCTCGACAAATCGATTTCAAGTTCATCGCTCGCGAGCAGAGCGAGGGCGTCGGCGCCACGGTCCGCCGCTCCATCGGCACGCACCAGCTGCGCAATCTCGACCCGTTCCTCATGCTCGACGAGTTCAACGTCGGTCTCCCGGGAGGCTTCCCCGACCACCCGCACCGCGGCTTCGAGACCGTCACGTACGTGCTGCCGACCTCCGAGGGTCACATGTGCCACGAAGACTTCCTCGGC
>JAASFO010001027.1:0-10172 GCA_023333815.1 Globisporangium recalcitrans
CCCGACTTCTCTCGAACCTCAGAAGGAGTGGCCGTGGTGCTGATGCTGCTGATGGAGTCTGGTGGATGGATGGATGGATGGATACACTCCTGTCACATTTCCCGGTTTCTTGTCAGACAACCAGCCACTCAGAGCCTGGAGTCAAAGGGATCTCAGTAGTCGAATTGCATGTACTTTGTTGCGATGGACACAGCGTTCAAAGTTTGAGCTTGCCCTGCTCCATGAGCACCAGCGCCATCTCGTTCCACACTTCCGGTCCGCCGTGCTCCGTCAGCAGTGCGATGCGTGCGTGCCGAGCGTGCATCTCGAGGTCGCCGGCGGACTTGTAGAGCACTGAGAGGTTGCGGTGCGCGTCGACGTCCATCGGGTTGTCGTCGGTTTTCTGCTGGAAATACGGGATCGCGTCCTGCCGCTTCATCGTGGTTGATCCCTCGAGGTGCTGGAGTCTTAAGTACCGCGTCTTTGTCGTGTAGACACCCAGAATGCGCAGAGCCTCACGCGTGCTTCTGGCGTCAATTGCGCGCAAGTATGTCCACGGAACTGGCTGGTGTGCCTGTCTGGCGGGATGTTGATGCTGAATGTGCTCAGTGCGCCATGACTTATAAATATCCAACCCACATCATTAAAGTTGCATCAGTTGTTGTCCTAATTAGGGCACAACTCTCTTTTCATGTGGATCACCTACCCTTCTTGTGATCAGGAAACCTCTGAGTTGAGACAAGGATCCTGACTTCCTCCGAAATAGGATACTCCCTAAACTAGGACCCTCCTTTCCCTTCTGACTTGCTGTTTTTTGCTTTGAGATTTTGAAAGTCTCTGTCGTCTTTCTCGTTCCTTCTTGCAGTTTTGAGTTTGCGCGCGCGTCTGAATTGACTGTGAACACACACGCAACTAGCACGCACATCAAAAGCAAACAAAAGCAGACGACGACAGGCGAGAGAAAAGCAAAATGGCGAGCGACGGGGAAGACGCGGCGGCCTTCGACGAGAGCTTCTTTGACACGCCCGCCCAGGAGAGCGACAGCGGCACGGCGCCGTCCACACCCGTGAACACGAAGCGCAAGCGCGGACCCGTGAACACGCCCGGCACGGTCAACGACGAAGACGAGGTGGCGCGCCGCCGCCGCCGACGCCAGTCGCTCGCGTTCCTGCAGCGCCGCAAGTCGCTCACGCTCAGCGGCAACAGCGGCGGCGCTAGCAAGAAAAGCGGAGATGACGCTACGGGAGGAGCGCCGGGAAGCGGTAGTAGCGCGGGAGGCGCTGCGAGAAGCGGAGCCGGGAACGCCTTCTCCCGCACCATGAGCACCACGACGAGCAACAACAACCGCCAGTACATCAGCGACATGTACTCGACGATTATCAAGATGTCTTCGGAAAACGTATGCATTTCGTATTGTGCGAGGGGGAGGGAATGGAGTCGTTGGTATTGCAAAATGCCTCGTACCTGAATGGATTCCCAAACGATACGAACGCCTGACGCTTTCTGTTGATGTTTTGTTGCTTACAGAAAATCAATGTGAAGAACTCGTGGTCGCTGCATTTGATCGATCACATGGAAGACATCCTCGGTTCTTCTCGGTAAGCGAGCGCAGAGCTTCGAATAGGGGTATGACTATCGCGGGAACGCTGACATGAATCTCTGGAACTCTGTTTCTGCAATCGTAGCAAGGAAGACGAGGAAGATCCTGACGATACGTACAACTTCCAGAAAGCGAGTTGCACTTTGGATGCGAGTATCAAGATTTACTCGTACCGAGTGGACGATACGTGGAACTCCTCGTACAAGATCCTGGAAAACCTGTCGCGTACCGACGAAAACAGCAGCAAGCAGCAAGGTGCGAGCTGGTTCGACAGCAACTGAGACTCTAGCGACTCGGGCCACTAACCTTTCTCCCTTTTTTTTCTCTCTCCTGTCTAGCTGAGTCGGATGACGAAGAGAACCCGGACGAGCCAAAATCGGCACGCAAGGCGAGAAAGACTCACGCTGCCGCGAAAACGATCGAGAAGAACTTGAACAACATCAACCTCAAGAACTACGAGCTCGAATTCGAAGCTGATCCTCTTTTCCACAAGATGTCGCAGTCGTTCGACGAAGGTGGCGCCAAGGGCATGCTGCTCGCGAACCTTGGTCTCTACGACGGTTGTAAGATTCTGCTCAACTCCTCGGACGTCGGTGTCTCGACCCGCAAGCCGCTTGCTCTCGAAAAGCAAGAGAAGGAGGAGACGGAAGTGAAGACAGAGGTGTCGGATCCAAACAAGCGGATCAATTTGTCCTTGTTTGGGACTCTCGCGTGCTTCACTGAGGATGTTCTGGTACGAAAAGGATTGGGTTGTGCCATTCAGCGGTGGTGCTCAGTGTGCGATACTGACATCTCTTTGTTCGTGGGCACTTTAAATTATGCTGCAGTCGTTCGGGGTGTGTCCGCCGCTTAGTCGTTTGTACGAGCAGCTTGATGAGTACTACGGTGACGAAGCTCCGCAGCTCAAGGTCAAAACTACGAGCGAGCACTTGATCAAGACTCCAGTCAAGCCGAAGCGTCTTTCAATCAACGAAACAACTCCAGTTCGGGCTCGCTTGGATTTCGACGACATGGACGATCCTTCGCAGCCCATGGACATGATCGAAGAAGTGGACGAGGAGGCAGCTGAAGACATGGACGTTGAGATGGAAGACACCGAGGGCAACAACGATTTCGACTACAGCGGTGGCGACGACGGTGACGATGACGAAAGTGCGACTGATGTCAACGCCGATGCCGATGCCGAGCCTAGCCAGGTGGAGGACTCTGAGCATGTGGATGGTAGTCAAATGCTAGCAAGTCAAGTGGAGTCGGAGTTTGGGACCCAGCAAACCATTGAGGTGTTGGACACGACTGCGAACGCCGCGGACTTTTTCAGGTCGAGAGCTCAGGGCACTGCCCAGGTGAAGGAAGAGGTGACTGCGTACACCATGATGATCGAGAACGCGCTCCTTCGCTCTGCCACGTCCGCGAACGACGACCTGACCGGGACGGACGATTACTCGTACTTCGACGTGAAGATGCTGCGCAACTGGGCTGGTCCAGTGCACTGGAAGTTCCCTGCTGTCCGCAAGGTTCAGTCGAAGCAAGTCAAGGCGGAAAACAAGGGAGTCGACGAGCTCGCGCTGATGGAAGCTTCGGACGGTGAAGAGGACGAGTCAGGAGTGAGCAAGGTGGCTAAAACCTCTCGCGCAAAGAAGACAGCGGCTGATCAGAAGGCTGCTGTCATCGACTTCTTCGCTGCTGACGAGCCTGACTTGAAGATCTTGTTGAAGCAACCGCGCGCTGCTTCCTCCATCACAACGTCAAAGATTGCGGCGAAGCGCCAGGACCAGAAAGCTTCCGAGCTTGTCTTCCCGGTCGACTCGCACGTGGAAATTGGAGTGTTCTTCCAGCACTTCATGAAGCCAAAGCTCCGCTTTTTCAAGAGGCAACAGGTCCAGGTGCAGGACACGAACGATTTCATCTCGAGCGCGCTGGACGCCACGTACCGCGAGAATGACGATCTGAAGAACGAGAGCGATCCAAGAGATGGACGCGACCACAGCGTCAGCAACTACGGAGACGACTACGATTACGACGGAGCGGACGATGCGGACGACGATCTGTACTCGACTGAGGGTTTGATTTCCGCGAACCGTGTGGTGGAGAAGATTGACGTGCACTACGAACGCTTCGCTAAGCGTGTCGATGTCAAGAAGCTCAAGCACAACATCTGGGAGCATCTGGAGAAGGAGACGAAGCTGCTTGGGGATGACCCATCAGCAGCGACGACAGCCGAACGAGAAGCAGCGGCTGAAGTAGAGCGTTTGAGCGACGATTTTGGAACGCGCACGTCCATCGAAGACACGACTTTCGAGAGTGTGGTGCAGAGCGTTTCGGACAGAGTACGTCTTGCGTGTCGGCTCTGCTCTTTGTCCATTTGCTTCTCTTTTCTTTCTCTTTCTTTCTGTTTACTGACTCCGTTGGTATTTGTTTGTACTTTGTTGCAGGTTCCTCCGGATGTCACCGTGTCGTTCTACTTTATCTGCATGCTCCATCTAGCAAACGAAAAGGGACTCGAGCTCGTTGGTCAGGACGATTTGCGCAATTTCACGATTCGGAAGGAACAGGACGAATAAAGCGCCGCGATGCTTTCTCACAGCGAAGGCGATAGCAAATGAAGAAATGGGACTGGATTCAAAAGCAGAAAAGGAATTAATGGCTGTTCAAATAGATAAGGTGCGTGGCGTCGATTGCCGTTTGTGCACAAGCGATGGATTTGGTGTCCCTGTGGCACGCACGGTTCCAGCTCTCGCATCAGAGCTTCCAGCCGCGCTTGGCAGCGCCAGAGTCTCCCTCGTTCGCCGCCTCGTGCTCGGCGTTCAAGAGCCTCGCGTTCTCGGCGACAAACAGGTCTGTCGACGCCACCTGGCTCAGGTTCTTCTTCGCCTTGAGGATCGACGCGCCGGGTTTGAAATGCGTCGGCAGCACGACTGGCATCACCTCGTTGAAGTCCCGCATGGCGTCGCCAAACGCGAGGTTGTCTGACAAAATGTTCCTGCGGAGCGAAGCGTGGGTGCTCCTGTCACCGACGTCACCGTCGGTTCGCACGTACGGCGCGTACGGGAACGCGCGGTGGTGCGCGAGCGCGACGAAGCACATCTCGAAGCAGATGAGCAGGTTCTGGATGCCCGTGGTGACGTTCTCGACGCTCCACGAGCCGACTTCGTGGATGATCTGGAACCGCGAGAGGAACGCGAGCACGACGCTCTGCCAGAACGAGAGGAAGAGCACCGCCTTGATGCAGAGGAACTTTGGGACCGGGTTGTACGGCTTGAGCTGGTCGCTGAGCGCCAGGTAGAAGAGCACGAGGTAGTAGAACGCGTACGAGATGGACGTGTTGACGATCAGACTCGTGTAGAGGTACCCGGTCTTGACGCTGAAGCTGCCCTGGTTGTACATGCCGTTGACCTCGAGCACGATCGCCAAGAACGACATGAGCGGCTTGATCGCCACGAACTGCATGGTCGCCATCTTGCAGTCGCGGATGAACTCGGGACCCATCTTGATCGGCGCGCACCACTTGTTGAACGGGTACGGGTGCGGCAGGTCCGGCAGCGAACGCATGATCTGAGTCCCATAGACACTCCTATCGTTAGTGAGTGCAACGGGCTTTCTGATACCCAAGTATGCATTCATGCACTCACAACCAACTCACCTGCACAACTTTCTCATCGCTCCCGCCGCCAAGATACGCGATCATGAGTGCGAGGAAGAGGTAAATCACGTAGCCTTCGTAGGAATCGCGCATCAGATCCAGGTACAGCGCAGCGTCCTACTCAATATGGATGCATAACATTTGCGTACATAGCACGATCAATTAACGCGTGTTCCACACACAAAGGAGCGGTAAAAAGGGGGCAAGGTCGCGCGTCACCTTGAAGCGCAGCGAGAGCCACGAGTCCGTCGCGTAGATCGGCACCATCCATAGAATGCCGACAATCTTCTCGTCACAAGTCCGCAAAGCACATGCACACACATACAACGCATACACCAAGCAACAAGGAGTTAGAGAGCGCCTCAATCGCAGCTATCAGCTGACAATACACCCGACAGTCGTCTAGTCGACTGATCAACGCCTTGCAGCTGCATCACCTTGCTCTGCACGATCGGCTGCGTGAAGTGGTTGAGGTGGCCGCGGATCAACTTGACGGACGCGACCACGGACGCCGCGACGAACCAGCCCGCGACGACCCACACCACCAGCTGCATCTGCACCTCTGCGTGGAGCAGCTCGTCGTCTTCCTGCTCGCTGGTGCGGTGGTCTACGTCCATGGTCCAGTCCATGCTTCTTCTTCTTCTCTCGATTTCTTTGCGCAGTTGACGCTGCCTTTAGAAGTGAGCAGTTTAGACAGTCCGTAATGAAACCAAGTGTCACTTTTAAGAAATGCATCCAAAATACGAGACAATAGGGATATGTATAAAACATAGAGGGTGAATTGCAGACTTGATCTGACTGTCATCACCGCGTTTTTGGTTCTCAATTGTCTTATAAACAGGTAAACTAGACATTGTATTTTGGGTCTTTCGACTTTTGCTCAGACACGAATCGAAGAAAGCACGACAAACGATGATCTCGCGGTTGCGCAGCATCGCGAATGCGCCGACGGCGATGGCGGCGCTGCGTGCGCGTCCTGGCTCGCCCGTCCAGGCACTCTGCAGCTCGATCCATTCGTGGCCACACGCCTGCCACAGTGCGGATGCAAAGCTCACCAATCCGATCCGTCCGGTGCGACTGTCGCCTGTGTCTGCGATCCTGATGGCGTCCTCCGTGAGAGCGTCGCTCTTGACGAGCAGCGTCAGGATTGGACATCCTCCTGTTGCTGCTGGTGCTGTGGGCTGTATGCAGGTGCGCTTCTTCTCGAGCCGGCGCAACCCGTGGCAGCAGAACGGCAACAACGACTGGGTCACGACTGCGAAAACCGGAGCACTGGTGCTGCTTGGCGCCAGCGCTCTCATTGCGTCCACATCGCGTAAGTGATGGATTCTTTTGTCTTCCCTCTATTACTATGGAGTATCCCAGCAGTCTTCTTATGAATGCTCGATACAGTCGCTTTCGGATTCATCATCGCTGGAGCTGCTGGCTACGGAGTGTACTCGCTGTACCAAAAAGTGTTTGGTCCGTACCGCTCTCGTCATTCGTCTGGCGATCTCTTTGGCGGCGTCAACTCGGACATCGACCGTCTGAATGATCTCTTCGGTCGAAAGCAGCCGCGCTCAAGTGGAGATGCGGCTTCTTCCAGTCCAGGAGGAGGAGCCATGGGTCAGCGCGAGCTCGACTCGCTGGTGCAAGGGCTGCCGCTCGTGGTGCGGGGACTGGTGAAAACCATCTTCTCGTTCGTGGGCAAGGCTATGCAGAGCTCCATGCAGCGCGCCGGCGAGCTGCGCCGTCTCGCGAACGAGCACCTCCAGTCGCACCCGCGAATCGTCTCGCAGATGGGCAGTGGCGTGAACGTCTCGACGCCGCAGCAATGGATGGAATCGAGTGAGTACTTTGCATAGAGCTGCAGCATATTTTGTTACAGTCGGTATGGGTGTTAATGGGTCTGTTGTTGTATTTTGTGATGGTAGCTGTGAATGGCGTGGGGAGAATAGAAGCCGTGTACCCAGTGGCTGGCTCGTACCGCGCGCAGGTGACAGTCAAGGCTTCCGTCGGCCAGGGTGGCGGGGTCACCCTCCAAGAGCTCAAGTGTAAGTGGTCCAGGGCTCAGCTGTCTAATGGCTTGCTGTTTGTGTGCATGTGTCTTACAATCCATTTGCGCTATGGACGTGCTGTTGCTATTGTTTGTTTGCCATTCGCAGTCCGCAACCACCAGACGGGCGAAGTGATCGATCTCTTGCGCGACGGCGGCTCGGGACCGCGCAAGACCATCGTTGACGCTGAATACGTTGAGATTTGATCGTTTCAGTGTGTGTAGCTGCTGGCGGCGCATTGCATTGTTTTGGCACAATCTTTGTTGCGATAGCAGGGCATCAACAAGGGGGGGGTAGCTGCTTTGGTTTCGTATCAAGATGCAATCAGTGTTTGTCCATTTTCGTTCCCTCAAGCTCGCTTTTGTGCAGTTAGTACAGTCCTTGGCAGCTCTCTCTCTCTCCGGTACTCGGTTGTCTAGCTCAGGATCTCGCGCTTTGCGATCGGGTACGAACCCAGGTGCTTGACGCCGCAGACTCCTTCCTGCAGCTTCGCGATCGCGTCCTTCACGTTCGGGTCGTCCACGTGGCCGACGATCTCGACAAAGAAGTCGTAGCCTCCGCCGTCCTGGCGGTAGATCGACTCGATGCAGCTCATGTTGATGCCCTGGCTCTTCCAGACCTCCAGCGCGCTCAGCAGCGAGCCCACTTCGTGCTTGATGTCCATCGTGAGAACCGACTTGTCCTTGCCCGTGGACGACGGGTAGCCGTGCGAGATGACCACAAAGCGGATGAATGATGTGTCGCTCGAGCTGCCAAAGCCAGTGGCGGCGCCAGCAGCACTCGAGGGCTTCCATGTGGTCGTCGCCAGCGTGTTGCTCCCATCCAGCTGCTCCAGTCCTCCTGCGGCAGCAGCACCGGCTGTGGTGACCGCGACGCTCGAGTCATCCTGAGCAGCACGCTGAGCAGACTCGGTCACGTTTGCTGCAGAGACGACCTGCGCGCTGGGCCAACACTGTTCGATGTGCGCAACGAGTCTCGCTTCGACGTCCCCAGGCAAGAACACCTTGGACACGTCGCCAGTCTTGATTTTGTGCTTGTCCTTGGCCGCAAACACGTAGAGCTTTGTGAGCACGATCTCGGCCGACACCTTGAGCGAGTTGCTCAGCAGCAGCGCCTGGGTCTCCTTGATCATGCCCAGCTTCGAGTCTTCAATCGGCACGACACCGTACGCCGTGCGGTTCGCGCTCACGTCGCCGAACACTTTGCTGATCGAATCTGCTTCGATGAAGTGGTCCTTCTCGAGGGTCTCGCCGCCAAAGTGCGCCTGCGCGGCGATCCAGCAGAACGAACCTTCGACACCGGCGACCGAGATGCTCGGGTGCGCCAGGCGCTGCAGCAAGTACGCGACCTGGACCTCCTTCGTCAGCGGCATCACAAAGTCGCGGTAGATGTCCGAGATCAGCTGCGGGTCGACCTTCCACTCCGAGGAGCTTGGCGAGACAGCAGCGTGTCCTTCCAGGTCTTGGCCGTACGTCGACGCTTTCAACTTGACACGGTCCAGCACTTTCTGCACATTCGTTCAAGGACACATTGTGAGTGAGCATCCGGTAGCCAGCCAGTCCTCTACCAGAATGATCGATACTGCGGCTAGAAAGAACGCACCTCTTCCACGACCATGTTCGTGAGCGCGTCCATGATGCCCGCGGCGTCGTTGGCGAGAATGAGCTTCGAGTAGCGCTCGGTCTCGGCCTGGAACTTGGCCTCAGCGATGAATTTCCCAAAGTGCATGCGCTTGCTGAGCGCTTGCAGGACTGCGATGTCCGCAGTCGCCGTCGAGCCAAACTACATAGAGAAGTGAGCGCTTGCTGTCAGCCTTTCGTTATGCACATAGAAATAGACAGCACACGAACAAACGCACCGAGGTGTGGTCGCTGGTGGCTTCGGTCATGCCCGGGAGGATCTTCTCCAAGTAGACGCTCATGATCTGGTCGTTGATGTTGATGCGGTTCGGCTTGAGCACCTGCGGGTACTTGAGGCTCGGCAGGATCGGCTCCGGCAGCAGGTGCGGGTAGAACGCGTTCTCGTCCGGCGACGTGTAGCGGCGCGTGAGCGCGTGCAGCTTCTCGGTCTCGCTGAACATAAAGTCCTAAGTAACATCCATACGCGCACAGCACACAACGCAAACGTGGATGGATGCAGCGCTAATAAGACATACTACAGTAACAGCGCAGTGGGCAAACAGAGAATACGTACGAGGAAGCTGCCATCGAACGAGTCGTACTTGCCCTTGAGACCGCCAAACGCCACGCTGCCACTGTTGTGAAGCACATGCGCACCAATGTTAGTAGATGCACTCACAGCCAGTCATCGCCCCGAGCAAGCAAGCGCAGCACATGGTGAGCAAGACGCAATCAGCACAAGTCACACAAGTAGTTCGCACAACGCACGTTTGCTTTCGCTTGACGTAGACCTCCGAGTTGCGCGGGAACTGCGCGCGCTCGATGAGCGCGAAGATGATGGTCTCCTCCTGGCGGATGAGCACGTTGCGGAAGTCTTCGAGCTTCACGGGCTTGAGCGGGTCGGCGAACACGAGGTCGTGCGAGCTCTGCATCTTGTTGGTCTAGTCGTGTCGGTCTTGCTGGTCTTGTCTTTTTCGTCTTGTCTTGCGTCAGGAAATGGGAGGAGTTAAATGATCCAGTTGTGAAGGTGCACGCTTGCTTTGCAAGTTGTTTGTTCGTTGCGCAAACAGGGAGGATGCTATTTGCTTTTGGAGAGTAGGAAGCCACACAGACATCTTGATTAAAGTAAGGACTGCAAGGATCCCTACTCTCAAATTACACACACAAAAGTGAAACGAAGGTCACTATTCAGGGAGAGTTAAAGATGCCACTCTTGTCTCGCTCCATGTCACTCTTCCTCTGTCATCTAGTATCGGCGCTTGACTCTGTGACCAGCATGCAAGGTGAACGAGGGATGC
>JAASFO010001028.1:0-10169 GCA_023333815.1 Globisporangium recalcitrans
GACTGCGAACCGCGACGCCGATCACCGATCCTCGAGTATGGTCACCGATCGCGAAAGCAGCGGGACTGTGGTCTCGTACCAAAAGCACGACGACAACGACGATGACCTTCCGATCATGGAGAACACGGAGAACACTCCCATTCTCTTACTTTAGACGTAGAGGAGGCGCGTACGCACGAGCTTCGCGTTAGTTTTTGAGCCACTACGCTTGTCTTCTCATTCGACTACAGCATGCTCATAAATCGTTTGCAAATTGTATCACACAGTTGAAAGAGATGTCGATGCTTGAGAACCTGTCCTGGAGTTTCCTGCGTACATTCTGCTGCTAGCTTTTGCGATCTCGAGGTATTTTCACCAGGGCTTTCGTGCACTTGGTACTTGCAAATGCACAAAGCGTTAACATACCACCCACTTCAGCACAGAGTGTGACATTTGCGTGAAAAGATTCACAGCGCAGTCGACTGACGACCGCGTTGAGCTGCCGCCTGGATCACCTTGGATGACGCTCAAGCGACTGTGACACAAACAGTATTCGTTTGGCTGTCACACGGCATCCGAAGCCCTGCGTTCATATCTGAACAATCCCGCACAAAGAGGGATGGATGAACAAAAGGTCGCTGGAAGAGCATTGGAGTAGTGACCATTGCATGCATTTCAGCTATGTTTCAAGTCTTTGTAGTTCACGTTGCGCGATCAGCCTCTAAACATGGTATGCTGAGAAGAACGCAGTCAAGGATACTGGAACTCTGGCATCATCCCCTCAGCCCCTCCTGCCAGGAACATCGAAGACTGGACGTTTTCCGTGGCACCATATCACCGATGTTTATGCCAAATACGCTGTTGTCCTCAGTGCCCAGATAACCTCTTCGGAAAGAGCTATCCGATACAGCTGCATCGCGCAACCTGCTCTGAGCGAATTGAAGAAAGAGTCCGCTCCGGATCCAAACAAAAGCAGAGCGTTCGCACACGAGGAAAAAATCCGAGAAAGTGTGCGGAACGGCCATGGATCTGGTGAAACGCTGCTACTGCTAAACGCTCCACTGTACCAACACACTCGAAGCTGCTTTGAGTGAGGAGTCTTTAGCCTGGAAAGCAGCTGGTGTTCACTCGAGCGTTGAGCGGCCATTGCGATGATTGTGAGTAGGCAAGTGATACATTCTCTAGGGAACAGGGAAGCGCGCTGGCAGAGATCGACTGCAGTTGATAAAGGCGAGTGACTCGGGGGCAAAGCAGCGGCGAGGTGCTCGCTCGCTCACTTGCAAAGCCAACAGTGAGATCAGGCACCCGGTGGATCCCTCGCGACTCTGAACTGAATGTTTCGCGTGGCTGTGAGATTATTATGCCTGTGCGTTAATGCATCGAATGATAGATCCCCTCGTCTCGCAGAATCTCAAACACCAGCTGGCAGATTTCGAGCAGCCACAGTCCTTACCGTCGCAATCAGAAATCAAAAGTTGATTCATCTGGAGAGATGCCATCCCACTTTTCCTGAGGAAGTCAAAGCGAGAGTATCCAATTTAAGAGGACTTCTGTAAGCGAGTTGCACTGAAATCCTTCATCTCACAAGCAGGGTCACATCCTGCGTATCGAGTTTTAGAGTACCCTACTGAAGGTAAAGACCTTGCCTTGATCGTCAAGAGCGATTTGAGCGATGTGGAGATGATCCGGTTCCATTTTGCAGCTTTACAGCTCCTCTCCATTTGTTTGGATAATGCTGAAATGCACAGACACGCAAAGTTCGTGAGGGACGAAACTTTCAACTTTCTTTGCCCACCAAAGTATGCAAAACTGTGAAATGTTGATACTTCTTCGCCTGCCTTCAAAGGCTCGGTGTCCCAATGATCCGCTTCGCGTCGGTCAGCTCCTAGTACTAGTAGTGCTCGTGTTGAAGTTCTCGGATCTAAAGTAGATAGTTTTGGTTCCTCTGTCCGCAGCATGGCTCTTGGCGGCATTCTAAATCTCTATTGACTTCTTGATTACTATTGCTCAGCAATCGAAGTAGCAGCATCCACGTCGGATGACAGATCGCTAGATCTGTAGGTACTACTCGTTGAACGGAACTCGTCAGGTGGGTGGCTGCAAGAGCCGGACGCTGTCCATATGTATTGACAGACCCTGCGAGTGTAGTGGAGACTGTAGACTGGCTTCAAGTTTTAGAAGTCGTCGGTCTCGCTCCGAGTCGCCTCATTCTTGAATTCTCTCCGTCTCGAGCAAGACTCAAGCACTCGACTCGGTCCCTTTGCCATTCGTTTACACAAGTGCCACTCAAGGAAACCAGAGTACAAGGACACCAGAGCCAATACAAGGAGATCATGTCTGCGGTCGATCGCCAAGGGTATACAGCGGGTCAGCTCATCACGAAGCGACTCGATGCGCTCGGCAGCCTGCACTTCGGCTGCTTTGGCGTCTCCTGGTGGTTCGTGCGCGTGCACCTGATCACTGGCGGCGCCTGGGCGATGGCCGCCGCACAGACGCAGACGTTCGCGTACATGTCCCGCGCTGTGATCGACGACTTCCCGATGAACAACACGGAGAAGGCGCTTCTGATCATCGGCGCCACGATGCTCGGCGCGTTTCTGGGCATCTTCCTCTTTGGGCACCTCGCAGATACGCGCGGCCGCAAGTTCTCGATGCTCATCGCGTTCGTGATCACCCACATCGCAGGCGCGATGTGTGCATTCAGTCCAGACACAGGGGTGCTCCTGATCTGCCGGTTTGTCGTGGGGTTCGGACTCGGTGGCCAGCAGCCGATCATCTGCGTGCTCATCATGGAGCTCGCGCCGACCAACATTCGCGGGTGCGCGCTCGTGTACATGAACGCGTTCTTCCCGGTCGGCGCTATTTTCGCCCAAGTGTTCTGTCGCGAGATCGAGCCATTTGTCGGCTGGCGAGCAGTGTCTTTGCTCAGCGTTGTTGCACTTGGCTACCTGCCGCTGCTCTACTACTGCGTGCCGGAGTCTCCGAAATGGCTCGCGACCTCCGGGAAGATCGACGAAGCGCTGCGCGTGCTGCGAACGATTGAGCAAGCGTCGAGTGTGTTCCACAACGAAGACGTGGACGACGTGATCAAGGACCTCATTCTGAGCGAGGACGAGATCAACAGCACCAAGCACGTGATCCTCCACGCGCACAAGCCGTCGTTCTGCAAATCGCTGACAAATCGTGTGCGCATCCTGATGCGCTTCCCGTACCTCTCGCGCACGCTCATGCTCTGGTTCGTCTGGACCGTCATGGCGTTGACCAACAGCGCCATGTGTGTGTACCTGGACGAAGACTTTGTCGACGTCATCACTGATGGCGGGGACAAGACGATCCTGGTCTACAGCATTCTGGTCGCACAGGTCGTCGGAAACCTGTATGCGAGCGCGCTGATCGACCGCATCGGGCGACGCTACACGATGATCGTCTTCCTCATACTCGCGAGCGTGGGGTCGGCTCTCGAAGTGTACATGAACCGTTCAACGGTGGAGATGCTGCTCACGAGCTGCTTGCGCAACGTGGCGTTCATGGGTGCGACGGGCTGCCTGTTCGCGTACACACCCGAGCTGTACCCGACATCGATCCGCGTCATCGGCATCGGCTACGCCTGGGGCATCAGTCGCCTCGGGCTCTTCGCAGGTCCGCATCTGGTCTTTCGGTTGCAGGAGAGTTTGGAGATGACCACCGCCGACGTCATGTGGGTCTTCTGCGTCGTCTTGATCCTCGCCGCGCTTGCGATCTTCTTCTTCGGCATCGAGACTGCGAACCGCGACGTCGAGAAACCCGGAAGTCGTCCGTCCAGCGGGTCGACTCAACGCTCCACCAACGAGACCGTGGTCTCGTACCAAATGCACGGCGATGACGATGACGCTGACTTGGAGCTCATGGTTGCGAAGAACACCCCGATCCACTACATTTGAAGAGAAAGGGACGTGGTAGACTGAGTGGAGTGTTGTATCATGTGAAGGCATAGTTATTTGTTAATGGTATTGTTGTTGTTGTTTGTTGTCGTTGGGATTAGGACAGGTTACTGTTGTCCAGACGCGAGGCTTGTTCGCTCGCGTGTTTATTACGAAGCCTAATACTAGCCAAACACGACGAGGAAACCTCGCAGCACTGCAGAAGGAAGCCCCTTGCGCGACCTGTTGCCTCTTCCTCCCATGTCTCTTTTAAATGAAGTGGACGGGGTTGCTCCCCATGACCGGCGGTTCGTCGCCGTCTTCGTGTTTTTGGTACGAGATCGCCGTGCTGCCGTCCGTCTCGCGGTCCGCCGAGAACGTCGACGAGCGGCTCTCGGCGTCGCGGTTCGTGGTTTCGATGCCGAAAACGAGAGTCGCAAGGGCAACAACGAGCGACAAGCCAAACAGCAACCACGTCATCCCGGCGTTGTCCACGTGCAGGTTCTCAGTGATAAAGATCACCACGTACGGACCTGCAAAGAACCCGAGGCGACTGATGCCCCACGCATAACTGATACCGATGACGCGGAGCGAGGTCGGGTACAGCTCCGGTGTGTACGCGAAGAGGCAGCCCCAGGCGGCCATGAACGCAAAGTTGCGAATGCAGCTCGAGAGCGTCATCAAGAAGACCGTGCGTTCCAGGTACACCTCCAGCAAAGAGCCGCCGCTCGAGAGCAGGACGAACATGATGACCGTGTAGCGTCGCCCAATCCGATCGATGAGTGCGCATGCGAATAGGTTGCCCAGGAGTTGCGCGATCAGCACGCTGTACGTCAGCAGAGTCTTGTCAGCGCGATCTGTGACCTCGCCGATGAAGCTCTCGTCCAGGTACGCACACATGGCGCTGTTGGTCAGTGTCATCATCGTCCAGACGAACCAGAGCATGAGCGTGCGCGACAGGTACGGGAACTGCATCAGGATCCGGAAGCGCGTCGTCACCAGCTCCAAGAACGAAGACTTGTTGGTCTGGACGATCATTTGCTTGGTACCACTCGCCGTCTCGACACCGGCATGCTGCACCAAACGTTTGATCCCATCATCCACTTCTTCGCCGTGAAACACGCTCGACGCTTGCTCAATCGTTCGCAGCACGCGGACAGCCTCCTCGATGCTCCCGGAGGTCGCGAGCCACTTTGGAGATTCAGGAAGGCAGAAGTAGAGCAGCGGCATGTACAGGACGCCGACACCGCTGAGCCCCATCACAGCTCGCCAGCCGATCGACGGCTCGAGCTCTCGACTCAGGATCATCGCGAAAATGGCTCCAACTGGGTACCAGGCGTCCAGGTACACGAGCGCGCGTCCTCGGATGTTGGACGGCGAGAGCTCCATGATGAGCGTACAGACGACCGGCTGCAGCCCACCGAGTCCGAGACCACTCGCAAGCCGGAAGAGCGTGAGCACCGACGCGCTCGGACTTGCGGCACATAGCGCGTCCGCCGCAGTAGTGAGCGCAAACGCGACGAGCAGCGCGAACTTGCGGCCGCGGGCGTCCGCGAGGTACCCGAAGGCGAAGGAGCCGACAAATGCGCCGACCATCACTGACCCGATGGTCAAAAACACTCGCCCGTCGCTGCCCATCGGGAACTCTTTCATCAGAGGCGCGGTCAGGTACATGAACGACATGATGTGCGCACCGGCCATCGCCCAGGCACCGCCGGCGATGAGATGCACGCGCACGAACCACCAGGAGACGCCGAAGAAGCCGGCGTGGAGTTTACCGAGCACGTCGAGGCGCTTGGTGACCTGCTGACCGGCGGCGTAGCCTTCCCGTGTGATCCCAGTCGACATGATGTCCCCTCTCTCAATCGATTGTGCTGGACTTGGCGCTTTGCTTCTCACTGGAGACAGATCAAATTCAGCAATGAAGACGTGAAGGAATGACTGTTCTGGTCTCAAATCAATGCCAATGTGGACGAATGGACAGCCATGCGGCGTGTGCGTCGCGTGTTTTGTTGTTGGAGACGACCTACGACAGATCGCGAGTCCTTGAATCTGAGCCGTAGTGGATCTCTTCGGAAAGTTTCCGAAGGACCAGATTGGGGATCATTGAGGCACATCGTACAAATCGCTCTTGGTGATCGAACCGATGCCACTATCTCTACTCCAATGGAATACAGTGCTCTGGAAGTAGATGTGCTGGGACTCGCTGTTGCAAAGTGTCAAGGCGGTTGAGCCAGACAAAGTGCTTCTGCGCCTCTGTAGTTGCGTGATTCCACTCCAAGATGATCAAGTGGGGATTGTGCGTTTCCCGCGCAAGATAATCAGGAGGGCTATCAGATGGACATTGAGTTCATTGAAAGGTTATTCACTCCTTACCAAACGAAGACGAGAGCTAACTTCATCTGAGCGACACACAGTATCAGCTCGGCCAAACAACTCCTGACTGGCTTTTGGCGCAAGCTCTGGTCGAACGATCCACCAGTTGTTAGCCCTCCAGCCCGTTCTTCTCTGACACAAAGAAGATGGGGCGGACTTTCGAGTCCACAGACTCCCCGTTGTCTTCGTGCTCCTGGTACGAGGCTACCACGCCGTTCGATTCGCGAGCCGTGGACATTCCGGACGAGCGTCTCTCGGTTTTCTCGGCGTCGTGATTCGTAGTCTCGATGCCGAAAGCGACGATCGAGACGGCAGTGCAGACCAAGACGACGGCCAGAAACCACATCACTCCCGAGGTGTCCACGTGGAGCTGCTTGGTCATCAACAAGACCACGTGCGGACCAGCGAAGTACCCGAGACGACTCATTCCCCAGGCGTAACTCATGCCGACGACGCGGATCGATGTCGGGTACAGCTCTGGCGTGTACGCGAACAGGCAGCCCCAGGCACCCGTGTACGCAAAGTTGCGGATGCAGCCAGTGAGCAGCATCCATAGCACCGTCTGATCCACGTAGGCTTGGACGAGCGACGTTGCGCTCGTAAGAGCGAGGAAGCTGATGATCGTGTAGCGCCGTCCGATGCGGTCGATCAGCGAGCAGGCAGCGAGGTTACCGAGAAGCCGCGCGACGAGCACACTGTAGATGAGCAGCGATTGATTCGCGTTGTTCTGCAGTTCTGCGGTGTAGTTGTCGTCCAGGTAGACGCACATGGCGCTGTTGCTCATCGCCATCATGGTCCAGACGAACCAGAGCATGAGCGTGCGCGCGAGGTACGGGAAGCGCATGAGGATCCGCACGCGGTCGACCACCAGTCCGGAGAACGACGGCTTGTGAGCTTGGAGGATCATGTGCTTGGTGCCGGCAATGTGGTCGACGAGCTGGAGGTCGATCTTGATGACGTCGTCTGCTTCTTCGCCATGAAATACACTCGAGGCTTGCTCGATCACGCGGAGTACTCGCAGGGCTTCGTCGATATCCCCCGAGGTCGCGAGCCACTTTGGAGACTCGGGCACGCAGTAGTAGATGAGCGGCAGGTAGAGCAACGCGGCAGTGCTGAGCGCACTCACCGCCTGCCAGCTGATCGAAGGTCCGATTTCGCGGCACACGGCCATGGTGAAGATGGCTCCAACCGACCAGTAGGCGTCCATGTACACGAGTGCGCGTCCTCGAATCTTGGTCGGCGCGAGCTCCATGATGAGCGTAGAGATGACCGGCTGCTGACCTCCGAGCCCAAGCCCGACGACGAACCGGAGGACCGTCAGCATTTCTCCACTGGAGCTCAGCGCACAGAGCGCGCCTACGAAATGTGCGAGCGCGAACGCGACCAGCATCGCAAACTTGCGGCCGCGTGATTCAGCGAGGTAGCCAAAGAAGAACGCGCCGACAACGGCGCCGAGCATCATGGCTCCGATCACCAGAAACGCTCGCTCGGTGTAGCTCATCGGGAACTCTTGACTCAAGACAGGAGTCATGTAGATGAACGACATGGTCTGCGCCGCTGCCAAAGCCCAGACGCCGCCCGTGATGAAGTGCACGCGCACAAACCACCAAGAGACTCCGACGCACCCGGACTGAAGGTTCCCGAGGACATCGAGGCGCTTGGTGATTTGCTGACCCGCAGTGTACCCTTGACGGTCGATCGCGGGCATTCTGGGTCTCTCTCTCTCTCTCTGGTGCTGTTGATCGACCTAAACTGCAGCAGAATTCACTGATGAGACGGGACGAGGCGGAGCTTTTCGATGTGCTCGAGGCGGAGCAAATTCGCGACTGCGGCTTGCTGGCATTTGATGCAGTCCGTCCTGTAGATTCAGCCAAAAGTAGTGAAGCCAGTGTGAAAGGTCTGACAGACTGGGCAGCGCTGCTTCTAGCCTTTGTAGGCGGAGAGTCCTGCTGAAGAATGGGGTCATCGTCTGAGTGCTTATCGGAGGTCCACAATAGGTGGATTATGCAGCTGCAAATCTGACGGCAGTGCAATACTAGAGTCCAGCCTTTCATCTTAATCCTAAAGATGACCACTCCAACTTTGCGAATACGGTGGTGAAAACAAAAGGCTGCAAATGAAACAGATAACGGAGTTTCGCAGATCCTACACGTCGGGTTGAGCCAAACAATTCACAGCGTGAAGGAGTTCGAGACGGAGAGGGATTGACCGAGCTGCAGGCTGTTGGAAACCTTGCTAAGAAGACCCTAGGCAGAGTGAAGTTGCTAAAGTCGCAAAGTGATGCAGAAATCACTCCAGTGGACTTGTCTACCTCATGATGTGTTGCGAAGGAGAATGATTCCTTTCGTGGTGCTGAAAGGCATAAACCAGATAGAAAAAGAAACTATACGAGCGGCAGCTGCTGCTCAGGTCACAGCAGTGGGAGAGCGAGGGAACCTTCTTGGCGAGAGACTGAGTGCATCTCGTGATTGCTCACTCCCAAGCAACAGCGATATCAACTCCGTCCGAACACAGCTTCTAGGATTGCATTTGCGATATTCCCAGCGATCGTATTATCGCGTCAGGATACTAAATCGTGCGCTGCTTCGAGTGAGTTCTGTTCAGCATCAGTCAGTCATGACTGGCGTGTATATTTGGTATACGCCAGGTTCTCTGTGAACTGATAGGTCTAAATATCTACCAATCAGGATCTGGTGCATGCATCTGAATCCCATTTTGCTCTTTTGCGATGCAAGTTACCCGCGTTTGTGTCAGCTCATGAATGTCGAGACTTGAGTAGTGTGGAGACCTTTTGGTTGGCAACCTTGCGCTCTAGGAAGCAGATTGCTTCGCAGACACGCACTGCATTGTACCCTGTGTGCTTGTGGGCTGCTATTACGCTAAAATGTGCTGAGACGCCTTGCTCGAGCGTCAATAACTTTAGATGTGCGGTGGTGTTATAGTGTTCTGTCAGACGAGCGATTTCTTGCCGCGATCGAGACCGGTAGGATTGTCATTTACTGGTAGCATTCTGATACCCTTGTTTGAGGTCGCTCTCGCAGCGCTTCATGCCCGCAACATTGCTATTTCGTTTGACAGAAGCTCCAGCTTTCGACGCACCACCGACTGTTCTTGCTGACTGTCACGGCACGAACAAACAGCAAAAGTGAGCCCTTGCCAGGCAGGTCAGTTCACGCGTTCTAAAAAGAAATCGAAGATGACGATTTCAGAACACGCTCGCTCCGTTGTTGTCCAGCAGGGTCTGTCACACCATAAAAGGGCAAAGCGGGTGTGATTGACAGCAAGCCAGTCAGCTTCACTTGAAGCAAATGCGTGGCGTAAATGGGTAATCGCGATGCGATGACTGTTTGAAGGCTTCGTCTGTCGTCCGAGTGAGATATCGCTGAGAACTGAACGGATTATGCGATTAAGCAGGTCCTTTCTCTTGCATTTGTTCACTTCTTCCTATCGTCCAGCCAAAGTCGATTATTCAACCATATCGAGTTTCAGAGGATTGCCACTCTCAGCGCATGATAACTTTGATCCAAAAGAGCGATTTGCGCGATTTGTGCAGACGAAAATGTTGACGGCTCCTTGAGCGATCTGGCTGAAAAGATCCTGCTCGTCACCTCATGAGGCAGATTCGTCTGGCTGCTGTTCATTGCCAAAAGGCTCTGCTCACTGCTATCGCTCGTACTTAGTGAACCAGAAGCTGGCGATGACCACCCTCCCTCTCGAATGGCTTGTCTTTATGAAGTAGAAAAGACATCTGACTGTCCAGAATTTGATTTGCGCCTGAACTGAATGTGAGAGCAAGATGCTGGCGATCTCACACCCTCAGTCTTCGATTTGCTCCGTCTCCAACAGGAAGGAAGCGCTCGGTCCGCCCCCAGGACCCAGACGCCAGATCGAGAGCGATGCCTACCACCACCCGCC
>JAASFO010001029.1:0-10155 GCA_023333815.1 Globisporangium recalcitrans
AGGCATGTCTGTTAGTGAACCAGTGTTTTTGTTGAGGTAGTGCACTGTTATCGCAATATTATTGGTCAATATTTTTAGTGTGGAACTGTTTTATTGGCTAATAATTTTACCATTGAACTGTTTTAGCAGAAAGTACATTTCTGGACATTTCTTATAACGAAAAACGATGCACATGTGGCAATTACAGAGCATGAATCTGCACGAGGTGTCCACTTTGATGGCTCATTGCTCGGTCATTACGAGTCTTCTTGAGCTTCTAGTGGTAGCATACCAGTTTTGAAATGATAGTGAATATGATGGCGTTGAGTTTAGTGTTCCACAGCACGATCCGGATTTTTTTTTTCGGAGAGACCCCCAAAATTTGGTCTGGTTGACTCAGAGACTGCTTGTTAATAACTCACACGCAGCAACACCTCATTCACGGATCACAATAATAAAATAGCGAGATGTATTGTTACAGATCCTTTCTTTCTCTTTGCAGTGCTTAGCTCGAACACTCGATCATCGGACACCCGAGTTCACTGATGTTGGACGCCAAGCTCCCGATCTCGGACACAAGAGAGTTCTGCAGCTGATCCATGTGCTGGCGCATGTTGTCATTCAGAGACTTCATCACAAACTCACGAAGGTACGCGCTCTTCTCGTCCAGGAGTTCGTCAGCAGCGAACGGCGACGTGCCCGACGAGCTCTGAGGATCGTGCTTCTCACAGTGCAGCCGGTAGAGAGTCTGGAACAGCGACTTGGAGGGCGACATTGGGAGCTGACCCCACGAGAACGGACTCAGCTCATATGGGACATTGCTGGCGGAGGCGTCTTCCGACACAACGATCCACGCACTCTCACGGAACACAAAGTCGCTGTCCACAACCGAGTGCGTCGACGCCACGGTGATGATCACGCGGTTCGCTTCCTCGAACTTGCTCAGCGCCACCGAGCCATCGACGACGAGTTCGCCAAACTTGCTCGCCAACTTCATCTGCACATGCTTGTCGTGGAACGCGAGCAAGAAAGCCTTCTGCTGCGACAGCTGAGGCATCAAGTGCGAGTCCACGACGGGGATCTCCTTCTTCTCAATGATGCAGTTCCATATCATCCGCCCGAGCTGCATGCAAGCACTCGGCACTGGGGTGTTGGTCATGAGCTCGAACACTGGACCGCGCACCGGATCCTGCTTTGTCTGGGAGGTAGTGAACACCGATGTCACATCGTTGCCGACACTGATGGTGCGGCAGACGAGGTCAGCCTCCTCGAGTTGGCTCTCCATCTTTCGGCACAGCTCGGTCATTCTCAGCTCGCGAGGGTTCGCGGGCTCGGGCTGAATGCTGGCTACTGACGGTGCAGTCCCCATCAGGATGTCGAGGTCCTGGAACGAAACCTTCTTTGTCAGAAGCGACTGGAACGAGTTGGTCACCTTGATCTG
The DNA here is from genome assembly GCA_023333815.1 of Globisporangium recalcitrans. Lineage (NCBI taxonomy): Eukaryota > Oomycota > Peronosporomycetes > Pythiales > Pythiaceae > Globisporangium > Globisporangium recalcitrans. Next base: position 1,421 of record JAASFO010001029.1, read on the forward strand.
CTTGGCCACCGCGTCGCGCAGCTTGCGGTTCAGCTCCTCGGACTCCTGCAGCTGCTTGTACTGTTCGACGGCAAGCTCGAGCCAAACGGAGCGAGAAGCTCCAGCAGTATCAGTAGTAGCCAGAGTCATAGCACCAGTGCTGGAAGCAGCAGAGCCGCTGTCGCCTGTCTTGCGCTGCTTGGTCTTGTTCTGCCACATCGCGTGCTGCTCCGCGACTGCCACAGACACCGAAACAGAGATGGCTCCAGCGGCGACAGTGGACGACTGCATCACCTGCTGGCGATCGTCCCCAAAGCTTTGCAATCGCGCTTGATGTGCCTGGAGCTCCTCGATCTGTTCGCGGAGCTTGAGGATCTCGATGCGGTTGTGTTTGCGTGGACGCCTGGTCGCTGGTCCAGCACTGGCGGCAGGCGCAGCAGCAGCGTTCGCCGTCGCAGTGGCTTTACCGGTGCGGGCCACTTTCTTCTTTCGCGGAGGCTGAGACTGCTTCTGTGTCTTGTTCATCTGTGGCGCCACTTGCACGGAAGGCGCGTCAAAGGCGAGCTTCTCACCAGTGAACTCAAACAGCAGACCCGAGCCATCAGCGAACTGCGAGAGCAGCGACGAGAGCGACTCGTCCGAGTCGGTCGACAAGTCGTCGCCGCCAGACGTCAGGTCCGTCAGGTTGTCGTCGCTGAAGCTGGCGGAACTGGAGCTGCCGCAGATCGCGTCGATGTCGAGCTGCTGGTCGTACGCGCTCAGGTCGAAGCCGTCGAGGAACGCGAACGTCTCGTCCAGCGCCAGCTCCATCTGCGCGTCCTCGAGTGCTGTCTGGAAGCTCATCGTGAAGCGGGCGATTCCTACGACAGCAGGATCTGGAGTCTGAGTGTGAATGCGAGAGAGCGAGAGAGAGCGAGAGTGCCTTCTCACGAACGAGACAAATTGCTGAATGCTTCTCTCAGTCAAGTTTGACTGAGAGTCAGGCTGGAGAGATCGATGGGAGAGGGAGAGCTGTGTGCGAGCATACGTTGCACATGTGTTGCCGGATTGAGGAGTCGCGAGATGGTCGGGCAACGCAAATGCACCTTTGAGACTAGATCAGCAACAAGAGCGCAACATTCGGGTGTTGCGCGACATACTGTTCGTGCACCATAAAATCAAGACTGATGACGACATGATTGACCGTCACTCTGAACCCTATCCATAAAGTAATCATGTCGCTAGGGTTTTGGGATTACGAGCTGCAGAGTGACGGTCTGTTCGCTCTTCCAGCAACATTTTTCCCCATCCTGCCTGATATGCAACTGAAGCGCAACAGTGAAAATGCGAGTGTTCAGTGCGGCAACGTATATCTTCTTTTTGATCCACAGCTGACTCATGTCTGCAAGAATGAAGAGCTCCGATTGGAAAATGCGCGAGAGCCGAGTTGAAGTGCTGCGCTTGCATTTGAGCGCGCAGTGCTGCGTCGTCCTTATCATCACGTCCGAGTTGGCAGATGGAGAGACTCGCTCTGTTCACGAGCGCGAACGCGAACGCAAACGCGAACGCGAATGCGAGAAGCTCTGAAAGAGGGAAGAAGGAAGATGACGATGCGGTGCTGGGTGTGGCAAATCCGAAGAAAGATGGCAAGATCTCCAACATGCGATCACGAATCCTGTGTGTTGAGCGTTTTGAGGAAATTGATTGGCCAGCAGAGGATAAATGCGACTACAGTCAGCCACTTGTTCTTGGCGAGCAACACCGAGACAAACCTGTTATTTGCGAAACTGCAGCATCAAGAGAGCACTTCCAGCTCTCATGAATGCAACACTCGACTGAGGTGCACGCGCGTTCATTAGGATTGATCAGCTGCGCAAATGCACAAAAATGCTACACACGACGATCCTCAACAGGTGCACCCCGCCAGCGGGCACTGGAACTCCATCACACTCGACATAAAGGAGTCCCCTGACGTGAGCAGCGCCTTCTGCATCGCTCCCATGTGCTGCCGAATGTGGTTGGCCAGCACCTTGGTCACGACCTCCTGAAGGTACTCGGTGTTCTCATCCGGTTTTCTTGTGAGAGGCGAGCTTCCTGTCGCGCTTCTCGGGTCCTGCTTCTCGCTGAAACTGCGAACGAAAGTCTGAAACAGCGCAGACGGAGTCGACTCCCACGACTCCCGCTCCTCGTCCTTTCCGGTGCTTTCAGATACAATGAGCCACACATTCTCACGGAACACGAGGCAGCTGCCGTTGACTGTGTACGCGGACGCGACTGTGACCACGGTGCGGTGGGCTTCTTCGAACTTGCAGGCGACCACGACGCCATCCACTTGGAGCTCTCCGAGTCTGCTGGGCACGCTCATCTGGACGCGCTTCTCGTGAAAGTCGCGCGACAAATGGGTCTTCCAGTGCAAACACACACACACACACATCCATTGGGTTGCTTAGAGTGGGCTCAATAGGAATCGGAGAGCGATGCGACAACAGTTCGAGCCTACATACCTGGGTGAGCTGAAGCTCCGACGGGCTCTTCTGTTCGATGGATCGATTCCACACCAGATCCCCGATCAGCCGGAAGTTGCTCGACACCGGTGCGTTCGTCGTGTGCTCAAACGTTGGACCGCGCATGGCGTCCTGCTTGGCGTTGCTGGCGCTGAAGACCGACGTGACATCGTTGGCGACACTGATTCCGTGGCAGACGAGACCGGTCTCGTGGAATTGGCTCTCCACACTCCGGCGCAACCCTGCGAGTATTTGCTCTTGAGGGTTCACAAGTCGGCTCTGCACGTCTGCAGCTGCTGGCGGAGCTTCGAGCAGGAGCTCCACATCCTGCAGTGTGGTTCCAAGCACAGATCAGAGTCAGCATCCTCAAACCGCACTGAAACTCGGGTTACTATTTCTTGGACTCGCATCCAGCAGTTTCTCCTTACCTGTGGAGAAACCCTCTTCCGCAGAAGCGCCTGCAGCGAGTTCGTCACTTTGAGCTGCTTGGACACTGCGTCTCGCAGTTTGCGGTTCAATCCCTCGGAATGCTGCAGCTGCTTGTACTGCTCCACCGCGAGCTCGAGCCACACGGATCGTGGAGGCGCAGCACCAGACACAGTCATGGATCTGCTCGCAGTCTCCGCAGCATTTCCCTTTCTGACGTCTTTGTTACTAGAAAACTGCGCTGCGACTGCTGCAGACACAGAAACAGAGAGAGCTCCACCTGCGATGGCGGTGGACGACTTTTGCAAGTCAGCGTGCTGTATCTGGAGCTTCTCAACGAGCTCGCGGAGCTTGAGGATCTCGATTCGGTTGTGCTTGCGCGGCTTTTTGACCTTTGGAACAGCTGCAAGTTTACGAGCTCTTGTTGTCTTCTTCTGCTTCTCCTGTTTCTTCTGCTGCGGTTGGTTGTGCGGTTGAGGCTCGGCCGGATACTGCTGAGGTTCAAGCAGCAGTTGATCGAGTGTAGCATGTGGGAGGACTTCCCAGTCTGCGCCGGAGAACTCGCCCATTCCCGAGTCACTCAACTGCGCGAAAAGCGAGTCGTCCGGAGTGGCGGACGACAATTCGTCGCTGCTGCTGCTCGAAGCCGTGCTGCTGCTTCTGCAACTGTAGCTGATGTGGCTGCTGCTGCCGTCGTCGTCGTTGTCGCTGCAATCCTTGTGCTGGTCGCACGTGGTGCTCAAGTCGAAGCCGTCGAGCAGCGCGAGCGCCTCGTCCATCCCGAGCGTCCCATGCTGCGCGTCGAGAAGCGCCTGCTGGAAGCTCATGCCTCTCTCTCTCTCTCTGCTTTGTTTGCTTTCGTGCGTCTCGATCGTTCGCTTCAGAGCCGAAATGTGCTGCAGAAGAATGAGCAGAAAAAGACAAATAGTCGATTTTTGCAGCATCTTTGAGGTTGCATGTACGTAAAATGATGATGCAATCAGATCCAAACGACCATCACTCTTGGAAACCCTTTTAACAAGACACTCCGAAATGAACGATTTCTGCAGGGGAAACTACCTCCTGCAAATTGTCGCGACGCTTCATGCGAATCGCTGAGACGAATGCACGTTCACGGCAGCAATGCATGCTTGTGCGCTCGAGCACATGGAGATTTCCAACTGCCTGCGCCTCTTTATCCATACTTCTTGGTCACACAGCATGGGCAGTGAGTCAGTGGACACTGGAACTCCATTATCCGTGACGCGATGGGCTTCGCGTCCGAGAGCAGCGCCTTCTGCAGCGCACCCATGTGCTCTCGCATGTGATCGCCCAGTGCATCCGTCACCACCTCCCGGAGATACTCCGTGTCCTCATCTGGGACGATCGTGAACGGCGAACTGCCTGTCGAGCTCATCGGGTCTTGAATCTCGCTGCGAATGCGAATGAAAGCCTGGAACAGCGCGGGTGAAGGCTGCTTCTCGACTCCTCTTGCTTTCCTATCGTCGCTGCTCGACACAACGACCCACCCATTCTCACGAAACACGAGACTGCTGCCGTTGAGAGTGTACGCGCACGCGATTGTCATCACCGTGCGACGCGCTTCCTCGAGTTTGCAGACAACAACGACGCCACTCACTTTGAGCTCTCCGAATCTGCTCGGCACCGTCAACTGTACGCGGCTCTCGTAAAAGCCACGCGAGAAATGAGTGCTCGAGGTACACGCGTGCTGCGTACAACAATCAGAACAATCGAAACAATTTCATGTGGAGTCAAGATGAATCATCGTCAGGTGGTACAAACAGAGTAGAAGCGCACCTGGGAGAGATGAGGTCCACTCACAGTGCCCACTCCAGGAGGGCTCTTTTCGATCGCGCGTCTCCACACCAGACGCCCGATCAGCTGGAAGTTGCTCATGGCCGGAGTGTTTGTCGTCAGCTCAAACGTAGAACCGCGCACTGCATCATGCGTCGTGCTGCTGCTGGTGAACGCTGACGTCACGTCATTGGCGACACTGATGCCGTGAAGCACAACGTCGGTCTCGTGGAAAAGCCTCTCGACGCTCCGATACAGAGCCGCGAGGTTTAGTTCGCGAGGGCTCAAGACCTTGCGGTACAGGCTGCTTGTCGCCGCTGACGCTGGACGTTCCAGATCGATGCCCACCTCTTCCAATTCCTACAGAACCAGACACAAGAAGTAACCAGAGCAGATCAGTTAGGTGCACGAGGTACTACCAAAGGTCAAAGCTAGTAAGCAGACACAGTGGCAAACACACCTGTGGCGAAACCTTCTTCTGCAAAAGCGCCTGCAGCGAGTTCGTCACTTTGAGCTGCTTGGTCACAGTGTCCCGCAGTTTGCGGTTCAGGGTCTGGGAATGCTGCAGTTGCGTGTACTGCTCGACGGCGAACTCGAGCCACACGGAGCGCGGCACGGCCGTACCGTCAGCAGCATCTGTGCTTGCACCTTTGGCTTTGCGCTGCTTGATCCCTTTCTGAACGAGTTGTTGCGCAGCAACAGACACGGACACGGCTCCTGCTGTCGCGACTTTAGACTTTTGCAAACCCGAGTGCTGTGTCTGGAGCTGCTCAACCAGCGCACGGAGCTTGAGGATCTCGATGCGGTTGTGTTTGCGCGGTTTCTTGATCTTCGGAGCAGCAGCAGGTTTACTGGATCTTGTGGACCTCTTCTGCTTCTTTTGCTGGGGCAGATTTGGTGTTTGAGATTCAGCTGGGGGCATGTGTGACTCATATGGTACTTGCTGCCGCTGGCGAAAGTGAGGAGCGACTTCCCCGCCCGCTCCGAGCTCGCAGACTGTTGCCCCAGTCACGTGCGCGAGCAGCGAGCCGTCCGTGGTAGATGAAGAAAGCTCATCGCTGCTATTTGAGCCACTTCTGCTGCTGCTTCTCCAACTGTCGCTGCTGGAAAGACAGGAGGAGACGAGGAAGTCATTCTCGAGATGGTCGCACGGAGCACTCAAGTCGAAGTCGTCGAGAATAAATGCAAACACCTCGTCCATCTCAAGCGCGTCTTGCTGTGTATCCTGGAGCACTTGCTGGAAGCTCATGCCTTGTTCTTGCTACTTCTCTTGTGTTTCTCGAGTGCGTACGTTCGAGACAAAGTGATGCTTGCTTGCTGTGCTAGTTAGCGATCTGCATTCATTCAGCATAATCAAAATGATGATGTGAAAACGTGCGACCATCACTCACTTGCTGACACCATTTTCACAGACTCCCATTCTTCAAAACGGATCGTCCACGCACAAGCATAATCCATTTTTCGCGTGAAGGATAACCAGATCTCGCCAAACGGACTGGATGAGCTTCATGCGAGCGATAGCTGTGCGGTGCTGCCACCTCCGACATGTTCTCCTATATCTGACGATGTTGTTGCTGACAGGTTTCGCGTGAGAGTAGTGGGGAGGATCCAGAGCTCAGGCTCACTTCTCACATCTGGAGTGACAGGCGAAAGCCGACAACAGATGTCTTGTGTGGCGATCGCTTTTCGGATTAGGGGAAGTGCTGACTGACTTGTTTCTGTGCGTGCTGCAATTACGAATCCTGCGAAAATGCTGGGAAACGTTGACTGATCAGAGAGGAAGGAGTTGCTCGGTTGGTGTGAATTGGTTCGCTCATGAGCGAGTTGCCTGGAAAGCTAGCTGCAACAACTCACCCTTTCGCATCCAAGATCCAGCGATAGATCTTCCCCTGTGGTTGCAGCAGCTCAATGACGATGGCTCAGCGCTCGCTACGCTTCTCTCGATGATGGGCATACCAATCCTTGGGCAGGATAAGCGAAACGAAGCATGTCGTCATCGATGCTCTCTCTGTTTCGCACAAACTTTGAATATACAAAAACGCAGCGTCACCACTCAATGCCTCGAAGCACCACTTGCTAGCCCTAAGGCTTGAGCTTGTACTTTTGCAGCGGACACACAGATGGAATTTCCAAATTGGCGATGTTTGCCGTCTCGGTGAGCAGCGAGTCCTGCACCCCATTCTGAAATGCCCGCATGGTGTCGCTCAGCATTTTCATCACGACGTCTCGCAGCGCACCATCGTTGTCGGTGGCGGTACTCTCTGAAGCTGGTGCTGGTGTTTCGGGGGACGGAGCATCCACGTGTGTGTCCGTCTTGGTCTTCCCTGTGCGCTTCTCGGTGTGGAGGCGGTAAAACGTCTGGAACAGCGAGTTCGTCGTCTCTGTCTTGTACGGCGTGACGATCATCCAGCCGTACTCGCGGAACACGAGCGTGCTGTTTCCCACGACAGCGAGCGTCGCCGCAAAAGTGAACACGCTGCGGTGGACTTCTTCCACTTTGCACATCACTATCACACCGTTCACCGTCAACTCGCCCAGGTGACTCTGCAGCGTCATGCTTACAGGTCCCTCGAATATATTTCTCGCGATGTGAGTCTGCCATCACCAACAAACCAACACCATCAGCTGACGAGTCATAGCTTTCGAGACAAAGACTAAGATCTTTCGACCCACCTCGCTTTTCGACGACCCAGTATCAGCATGGGTTAGCACAGTGTCGCTGACTTTAAGCACACCGGCGCAAAAAGTGTGCGCGAGGTGTCGAAAGTCCGCAAACTGCACTGGTGTGTTGGTCTTGAGCTCAAACACCGGACCAAACACCTTGTCCTGCTTCGTCTTGCTGCTGCTGAGCACTGAACCAAAGTCGCCTTCCGGAGAGATGTTTCGCTGGACATTGTCGATTTCGATGTGCATGTTACCGATGCTCTTGTACAGGTCCGCATCTTCATCACCCTTACTGTTCTGCTTTTCCCACAGTTCACCACTCTCAAATGCATTGCTGCTCGATTTTCCAGGCTCCAGTTCCGCCGCAAAGTCCAGTCTCTATACGCGCACAAAAACAGGAACACACCAGCAGTTAGTTTCTACGACCGTCACTGTGGGATCGCAACAATTCATGCAATCGGTCGAGTCACGAACATGCTGCGCAGTCTTCTTCGTGAACAGCGCCTTGAGCGATTTTCCCAAACTCGACTGGCGCTTCACCTCAGCTTTCAATTTGACGTTGAGCGCTTCGGCTTTCTGCAGCGCCTTGTACTGCTCAACCGCGTGGTCAAGCCACATGGACGCGTTCTCAGGTTGTGGAGATCGAACTGCGACTGCGCTCGATCGGTCCGTTTTCTGCTTGATCTCGGTGCGCGCGCTGTTGCTGCTCACTTGAACCACCTGGCCACTCGCGCCATCACTCGGACCGCCGCCTGCCTTCTGGAGCTGCGCGAGGCGCACCTGGAGCTCTTCAACTTGGTCACGCAGTCGCAAGATCTCGACTTTCGGCTGCTTGCGCGTGCGGCGCTTTGCTCCTGACGAAGCAGCATCAGCAGCCTCTGGCTTCGATCCAGCGCGCGGGGACACGTTCGTCGACGCTGCGGCCTTGCGCTTCTGGCGCTGCTTTGGATGAATCTGCTGTGGGGGTGGCGGCGGCGGGTTCGCCTTCGTGGTCTCCTTCGCGACGCTCCCACCACCACCACCACCACCACCAGTCGCGCTCGATACCTCGTCTAGCGACGGCAGATTCGGGGACGACACGCCGCTGTAGTAGTCGTCCGAGTCGGACCACGAGCGCTCACTGCCGCTGCTGCCACCGGCGACCGTCATGGTACTGTTGAGCAGGTCGTCCATGTCCACATCGCAGTCGTCAAAGTTGTCCTCGTGACCAGGGCTGCTGGTCGTGCTGCTGGTGCCGCTCGTGCAGCACGAGAGCTCCGTGTCGTCGAACGAGTCGAGGAACGCGAGCGTCTCCTCCAGCGTCAGCGCCGGCGCTCCGCCCTCCAGCTGGTGCAGGAAACTCATGCGAGAGACTTGACGTTCTGGGTTTTCTTTCTGGCTTCTTCGCCT
>JAASFO010000103.1:0-40824 GCA_023333815.1 Globisporangium recalcitrans
AGCGACGAAGCCCACAAGCGACGCCGCACGAGATGTCCGTCCGTCAGGACAGGCAATGATCAAGCCCGCGCACTCGTTCAAGCGTGTGTGCGGAACCAGCGAAAGAGGACACAGTCCTACTGAAGCACCAACGAAAATATAAGCAGAAAGCGATGTTAGAAGCATTCGCTCGCGGCGTGTAACTCATGCTGTGAGCGATTGAGATTTCAGGTTTCTTAATCTATTGCGGTAGATAAATAGAATATCCTTTCCTGAAGGTATCGAGCACAAACTCGCACTTAGCAGAAAGCTGCAAAAAGCAGCCATCATTTCAACCCTCTCAACAATTTGTTTCTGTCTGTGATCATGGCAGAACGACGCTCAGAAGACGCGCTTCCTGAAGGTGGCGTGTCGTCTCGTGGCGCGTCCTCGCTCAGTCACGATACCGCCATCACTGCTGCTGCTCCAGCGCGCAGCCTCTTTGACTCGCGCACGCTCGATGACGGGGACACCGAGAATGGTGAAGAGACGCCGCGGTACCTGACGCACAGCGGCAACAGCTCACTCACGTTCAACGAAGCATTCGCCGCGATCCGCAGCACGGACTCGTACACAAAGCCCAAGCCGCCTCCGTTAACAGCGGCAGCATTGGCACCGCCATCGACAGGTGATGCACCACAGCCATCGCCACCAATCAGCTCCAAGGATGCGGCGACGCTCGTGTACGTGAACCGCTGCCAGACAGGCAACCCGCTGCTGAAGACCGTGAAGAACGTGAGCCTCGAGTTCAAAGACGGACTCGTGCCCGACTACGTCATGGAGGCTTCGTGCTGCGTGCTGTTCCTGAGCGTGCGCTACCACTTGCTGCACGGAAACTACCTGGAAGAGCGCATCCACCGCATCCGGAAAGAGGATCCGGCGCCGTACCGCACCAAGGTCGTGCTCTGCTTTGTCGACGTGGACGACAACGAGATCGCGCTGCGCGAGATCAACCGCGTGGCGCTGCTGAGCCAGTTCACGCTCATCCTGGCGTGGAGCTGGATCGAGTCCGCGCGGTACCTGGAGACGCTCAAGGCGTACGAGAACAAGTCGGCGACGCTCATCAAGGAGAAGGTTGAGGCCGAGTTTCTGCCCAAAGCCAACGACGTGCTCACGTCCATCCGGTCGGTCAACAAGACGGACGTCGTGACGCTGCTGTCCACTTTTGGCACTGTGCGCGGGCTCATGAACGCGTCCATGGAGGAATTGTCGCTGTGTCCGGGCGTCGGCGACAAGAAAGTCCGCCACCTGCTCGAAACTTTCCAGGAGCCATTCACAAAAAAATAGCTGAACGGCTGATGGAGCTTCAAACTGAACCCAACCATCGTTTGATGAGTGTCTGCGGATCGATCAAGAAGGTGGTGTGTATCTGGACAAGCAAGATCAATCCTGAAAATCCACCGTGTTCATTATAAAAAATGCTGAACATTTGGACAGCTGGCAGCGCCAAAGCCGTGCGCATTTCCGGCACTTGAAGGCAAAATCCCCCACGATACAGATGGCGCACACGCCAATTGCTCACAGTGGACGCCTCGAGGGCATTGGAAGCATGGAGCGAGGCGGCTAACAATCTTTTTTTCTATTCACATGATACAAAAACAATAAAAGCACAGGTGATGAGAAATCAAACTTGCATCTTTATGGCGCACACTTCCTTTCTCGCTTTGTTTCCTGCTTATCAGTCGGACGAACTGACGCAAAGGAACACGCTCGAACCGCGAGAGAGACAAAAGACAGAAAGAAAGCGAGCGCACAAAGTGGTTGGAAATAATGTGTCGGCTTACGCGTTCGACGATGTCACGGAGCCATCCATTTCCGCTGAAAAGCCGACCGCCTCGATGGCCTCGATCAGCGTGTTGTACGGGGCGACGCCAGCCACGTACGCGCAGCCTTCTTCAAAATTGACGAATGCGTTGGTCACGCCTGTCGTGCTCTTCAGCGTGTTCTCGACGGTCGTGCCGCAGTTCTTCATGCACGTCATGCCCGCGACGCGAATGCGCACAGTGGACGGGTCCGTGTATCGCCACACGCCGCGCTCTTCCGTGACATCCAGGTCCAGGTTCTTGAACAGCAGGAAGCCCGCGCCAAAGCCCAGGATGAGCGCGATGAAGAGCCCCGTCTCATAAATCATCACGACCAGCATTGCAAAGTACGCGATCGTCATCTGAACCATGTACATGAGCGCCAAGAGGATCTTGCACTGGAACTTGTGCGCCTTGTCCAGCGGTCGGCCCTTGCGCGCCTCCAACAGGCTCTTGCGCACTTGTTCTCTGCTCTTCACGAGGTACTCGTTGGACACCGCGAGACCAAAGCATCCGAGGAAGCCGAAAAAGTACTTGAGACCGTTGTTGAGCACCCACGGGCGGAAGAAAAGACGCACGCACGAGCCGTTGATGGTCGACTGGAAGCCGTTGAACATGACCGACCCTTCGCCCGAGCAGAACGTGTCGAGGTCCGTCGTGGTACCACTGTCGGTCGTCGAAGCGGACGACGGGCTCGGCGTAGAGCTACCCAAAGTGGACGACGACGACGAGCTTGGGGTCGTCGTGGAGATCGAGGCAGCAGTCAGGTCCGGCTTCATGTCCTTGGCAGCGGCACTGAGCACCGTGATCTGGGTAGCGTCGGAGCACGTGGCGCCTGTGCAGATGACCTTGTCCACCAGGTACCGCGGCGACTTGTTGACGTTGCTCAGGTACTCAAACTTGGTCTTCTCCGAGGCAAAGTAGAGCTTCTGGCCGTTCAGCAGGCACACAAACTGGAAGTTGTCGGTCGTGATCTTGTCGCCCGAGATCGGGTCCGTGATGCCGTTTGCGCACTCGGGGCACGACTTCTCACACAGGTCGAAGTTCTCCGTGTCCGTCTTGTTCACCACGAACTCAGCCTGTTATTATGTATTCACACACGTACACACAAAGTGACAGTGTCAGCAACAATAGAGGAACCAACCCACCAGACTACCTACCATTCATGCATCGACGCTTGGCTTGTAGGAAAAGCACTCACCAGATTCGCTGCGATGTACGCCGTGTCCGTGGACTTGAACGAGTAGTCCGCGAAGTTGCGCGCGTCCATGCCGCACGTGTACACGCGCTGACCCTTGGCGAGCTCGACGTAGTTGGCGTTGTTGTAGCCCGACTTCATCGTGGACATGCGGCAGGCGGGACACTTGTACTCGGTGGTCGTGGACGAGCCGTCCGCCATCTCGTGCATCCCGTGCATCCCGTGGGCGGACGCGCTGCCGACCGCGCAGAGCAGCAGGCCGGCGATCGCGGTCATGAACATCGATCGCATCCTTGGCTTCTCGACGATCGGCTTCTTTTGTCCTTTGTTGCGCTTCGCCTGCAATTGTGGAACTGGCGACAAGAATGTAAAGGGGCGAGCGAGTCGAGCGAAAATCGCGGCTTTGAAAAAAAGACAGGAAAGTAATTTAAATAAGTTGCCGGATATCAGGCGTCTTTTGGTGGAGGAATGAGAATGAAGCCAGGTGCTGCACGCGCTCTGCTCACCAAGAATTGACGATTTGCCCTTCTGCCACCACAGGACGTCGCGTCTATGCTGCTCTCCAGGATTGCGGCGGCGAAGACACCTGCGTATCCAGCAAAAGTGCATTCGAAAATGCTATAATTGAGTGACCGAAGTGGCGAAGGGAACACTTTCGCGCATTGCTCGCGAGTCAACAATACAGATGCACGCAGCACTCACCATCGCTATTGTTGATCGTGCGATCTGAGAGATTGCTGTCGTGATCCACACGCAAGCGATACCTTCTAAGCACAGTGTCTGCGTGCGCAGAGTTGCGGATTTGACTGTCAGCTCGAAAAATCACAACAGCGCGTTTCCTTGTTTGTTGCAAGCGATGCCTTCAGTTGAAACCATGCTCCTCGTGCTCACTGTCGCGGCGTCAGGATCCTTCCACGCACCCTTGCGCATTGACGCTGCTGATGGGATCCTGGCGTGTGGCATCCTCCGTGTCGGACAAGTCAAGCGCGACGAGTCGCTTTCATGCCGGATCCAGGTGGTGTTGGGCTCTCACAGCCGCTCACACGACGCAGCACTATGCTGAACTCCTTTGAGAATGTGGTTTTCTTGCTGTTGGTGATGACGCAGTGCTTCAAGTTGATAGAATCCAGAGCGTCGTCACGCAGCCAGATCTTCTCTTGTCGATGAAACGGATTGTGCTGACGTCCTAGACACTGTGTCCAGTGTTTCCGTGTTGGAGTTTAACCTCTCTCAATGAGCAACTTGTTGGCATTGACAGTCTTGTTCACTGTGTCGCCAAATTGCAACCTGTGCGAGAATATATTCCCGTCATCTACTTCCTATTGTTGAATCCGAGCATGTAAAAAATGCTGGACTCCATTTTGAGAAAGGAGGAAGGAGGAGACACGAAGAAGACGCGCTCTCTCCATCCAGGCACAAGCAAGGTCTCCATCTGCATCCACACACTCAACACACACACAAGCAGCACAGAGCTCTCTCTCGCCACCAGCGCATTCCGCTATCTCCGTGCTTACGATGCGCAGCTCCTCCTCGCAGAAGGAACGCAGGAGCATGTGGGTCGTGGCGCTCACCCTCGTGCTGCTCGTTGGCGCCATCGACGCGAGCCAGAACCTGCGCAAGACGACCTGTCCGCTCTGTGACATGGACGTCAAAGCCGACATCAACGCCTCGATCTTCGGCAACCAGTACGTGTACGCGTGCGAGATGGCGGGACACATCGACTCGCTGCAGAACCAGCCGGTGCGTTTGCCTTTTGCGAATGTGAATGAGTTCGTGATGGTCGGCAGCATGGTGGACTCAAGTATTTTGTTATGTGTGTGTGTGTGTTGTTTGATTTCCATTGGCGACAGAAAGCGAACCTGGGTGCGCCAGTGAAAGTGGACATCACGACCGACAGGATCTACAAGGACGCGACGGACATGGAGTGTCCCGTGTGCAAGAAGAAGTTCGCGGAGCTCAAGTACGCGGTGCCGTGGATCTCCATGGGCAGCCAGAAGATCTTCACGTGCTCGGAAGAGCACGCCCAAGAGGTCTACGCCAACCCGTTGAAATACTTTGCTGCCTCGGAGAGCTCGACGGGGTTCTGCGACAGCGGCTCGTCGTCGTCGCCGCGCGGATCCGTCATGTTTGACGGTTTCCAGCTCGCGTTCGGCGACGACGCGACATGCGCGATGCTGCTCTTCCAGTCCTGGGTCATCACCTCTGGCGTCAAGTACGCGTTCGCGTTCCTGGGGGTCGTCGCGCTCGCCGCGTCGCTCGAGGGCATCGGCGAGCTGCGCGAGTACGTGCAGACGCGCTTCTACAACGACTACGGCATCGTGTTCAGCCAGGCGGACTACCTGCAGCTCGCGACGCCAGCAGGCGGGGGGAGAGGCTCGTTCAACGCTGTGAAGAGCCAATTTGGTCCCGACGGCGCGCAGCTCAAGATCATCCGCCGCATCCCGCTCTGGTGCAAGCTCGTGCTCGCGGGACTCTACATGGCCAACATCACGATCGCGTACTTCATCATGCTCGTGATCATGATGTACGAGAGCTTCATGTTCGTGGCAGTCATCCTGGGGCTCGGCATCGGCTTCTTCGTGTTCAAGGACACGGAGGCGGACCAGATGACGGGCAACATCGACCCCTGCTGCTCCACATAGGCAGGAAGCTCACAGAGAAGGATCCCCGACTATTTTCAGCAACAAAAGCGAGTCAGCCACTAGTGATGTGCATGCTTTGTGTCAACTGCATTGTGCAGCTCGCCAGCGGGTGTTGAAGTGATGTCGTGCATGAGCTCTTCGCACTTGAGGTGGACAGTTTTGGCTAAAATTGTTGGCGCGTGTTGAAATGGTTGTTCAAAAAGTAGAAAGAAAGAAGGAGTTTATGGAACAGCGAAAGTAGAACCATGCAGCTGACAGAGTTATGCACTTCAAAAGCAGTGTCTGACTTCTTTCATTGTTGACACCTCAAACATGCTGCATGCATTTAGACATGTTTATGCAAATTAAAAGCGCGACATTACCATGCGCGCTCCGAATACAAGCCCGAGGATCTTGTCTCTTGTTCCCAACAGTGCGAGTTAATGACTGCAAGCAAGCGCCATTGACTGATTCGCATCAAAGCTCGACGAGGCATCCATCCATCTCTCTCTCTCTCTCTCGGACTACCCACAGCCATCCATGTACGGCACGATCGCGTCCGGCAGCAGCAGCTCGCGCGGCGGCAAGCACGACGACGCGCTGGCGCCTCCGCCCGTGGCGCCGTCGCCTTTCCGCTACGAGGTGCAGACGGGTGACACGCTCGCGAGCATCGCCGCCAAGACGAGCACGACCGAGGCGCGGCTGCGCGAGCTCAACCCGATGCTCACGCCCGTGAGCTCTTCCTCCAAGAAGCACGCGCGCGTGAAGGTGTACCCGGGCCAGCAGCTCGTGGTCGAGGAAGCGCGCCAGGTGTCTCTGCCGCCGCCACCGGACTTCATCGACAACGGTTGGGGACAAATGCACCTCGTGCGCTCGGGCGAGACGCTCAAGACCATCGCGGTGCAGTACAACACGAGCGAGGAGCTGCTGCGGCAGGACAATCGCCAGTTCTTCCCCGCTGGCGAGCGCGGCGTGCTCTTCCCAGGCCAGCTGCTGCACGTGCGCATCGTGAACACGGGGGACATGGAGGACGTGCGCAACCAGGAGAGTGCTGAGAGCGGAAACCACGGAGATGGTGGTGCCACGTACGCGTCGTCGTCCGCGACGTACTCCAAGTACAAGACGCATGTAGTCGAGAAGAAGGACTCGTTCGAGTCGATCTGCAAGGCGTACTCCATCACATACGCGCGCCTGTTGCAGATCAACCGCGGACGGTACCCAGTCGGCGCGCGCGCCGAGCTCGTCGTGGGCGAGCAGCTGATCGTGCCGGACCTCTACGCGTCGCAGCAAGAGGCGAGTCGCCGCAACGTCGCCGAAGTGAAGCTCACCAAGCAGATCCACGAGGTCGAAGCCGGTGAGACGCCCGAGTCCATCGCCGCAAGGTACCGCATGACGTACGAAGAGATCCGCGAGTTCAACCGCGCGTACTTCCCCAAGGGCTTCCGCGGCGAGATCCGCGAGGGCTACAAGCTCGTGGTGAAGCGACTCGAGAGGGACGACGAGTATCAGTCGATCGGTGGTGATGACGACGGCGACTACCGCCCATAACCTTTTACGTCTTGCGTGCGTGTGCGTGTGTGAGACAGAGAGTCAGGGTTCCAGTGCAAATGTAGAGTGTAAATAGCAAATTGCAGTCGCGAACGAACGAAAGCGCATGTTCGACAAACTGAAATGGCTTCCGTATGTATTTGCTCACTCAGGGGGTTCACTTGCTCAACACACGCTTATACTTATCAAAGTGCTTGGAGGAAATGGCTCGAAATGCTCATCGTCAGGGCGAGAACGCGTCTGTGGCACGCCTGCTACTGGCGGTCGCAGTGCGGCGAGAGCGGCGCGTGATGCGCGAGGGCGATCCGTTTCGGCTCTGTGCTGACTGGGCGTCATCTTCGTCTTCCCCTTCTTCATTCTCAGTCGTCGTCCGTTCGACTGTCACGCTCTCCTCGGCAAAGTACTGCCCAGAAGCGACCTCGTCCTCCTCGATCTCATCAACGAACGCAGTTACAGTCTGCGAGCGCAGCGTTGTTGTCGTCGTACTGATCAGCGTGACTTCGTCCAGCTCTTCCAGACTTGACGTCTGGCTCAGATCCTCCGAGACCGTGTACGCGTCCGAGGAATAGCCGACCACCTCCGGCTCCGGTTCATTCCCATTCGCCGACGACAGCAGCACGACTTCCTCTGCAAACTCCGAGTCCGAGGACTCCACCGGTCGCTGCCAGCGCTTGCGGCGAGCCTTGAACCCGTGTGCGCGCTGCTGTCTCCTGCGCGCGACCAAGCGCCGATAGCGAGCGCTCAGAAACCACGCAGAGACGAGCCCCAGCACGAGGAACGCAGTCGACACGAGTCCCAGTTTGTAGAGCTCCATCTTTGGGATCGGAGGCGAGAGCGGGAGCATCGAAGCAGACGAACCATTCTGGGGATCAGCAGCAATTGCAACCGTCTCTCCTTCGCCTGGGAACAGCACCTGGACCTCGGTTTCTGCGACAATGGCGATCTTGATACCACCACCACTGCCAACCACAGCAGCGACGTCAATAGGCTCGACGGCTATCACCTTCTCCACTTCCTCGGCTGCTTCCTTGAAAAGCTCCTCACTCTCTTCCTGCTGAGCGCGAAGGAGCTCGCTCGCATCCTCTTCCAGCGCTTGCTCCAGTGCTTTCTCAGCCTCAACGCGCTCTTCACGCAACCGCTCTTGCTCCAATCCGGCTTCCAGCGCCAGTTCTGCTTCAATAGCGTCGCGTTCTCGCCGCAGACGCTCTTCTTCAGCGAGCGCTGCTTCGGCGATCGCCGCCTCCGCCTTCGCACGCTCCATCTCAGCGCGTTCCTCCTCCTGCCGCTTGATCTCCAAGAGCTCCTCTTCTGCTTTGAGCGCCTCCGAGCGAATCCGCTCGTGCTCCCGCTCTTGCGCCTCCAGAATCGCTTCTGCGGCACTCTTTCGCTCCTCTTCAAGTCGAATATAATCACGACGAGCCGCCTCCGCGATTCTCGCCTCTACGCGCTGACGTTCCGCTACTAAACGCTGTTCCTCAGCTTCGAGTGCTCGAGCGAGAGCTTCCGCTTGCTCACGCTCTTGACGAATCCGCTCGGCTTCTTGCTCAGCGACTTGAGCAACTTCGGCCAACGCTCGTTCCTTTTCAGCTGCAATTCGCATCGCTTCCAGCTTTGCGAGCAGCTCCAGCTCATCGAGCAGCTTTGTGTCTTCTTCGCGAATCCACTCTTCTTCCTTCATTGACAGGTCCACCACCTCGTTCTCGACAACCTCAAGATTCGCTTCCAAAAGATCAGTCTCTGCCTCTACGAGTTTCGAGACGGCGTCAGCTGCTTTCTGGTACTCCCCTTCAATCTTCTGTTTCTCAAACTCGGCCACCTCAGCAAGCTCCTGCACGAGCTTCGCCTTCGCAGACACAACTTGGTGTGCATCGACATCCAGCTCCTTGTCCAGCTCCTGGTCAGTCCTAAGCTTCAGTTGCTCCAGAGACTCGAGTTCTTCTTGCGTCTTCGCCTCAAGCTCGCGCTGCTCATGCTCAACCGCTGCCTCAACCTGCTTGAGTCCTTCTTCGCGCACTCTCTGGTCGTACTCATTGAGCTCGCGCTGGATCGACTGGATCAGCTCGTCGGAGATCGCCTCCGTGTACGCCTCAATATGGTACGTGGCAACCAATTTCGCTTCCTTGAGGCTTTGCATCACCATCGTGCGCGTATCCGACAGAACTGAATCTGTGACGGACGCATGTGCCACCCGACGCTGTTTCATTCGCTTGAGTTCTTCCAACGCCCAGGCTTCCTGTTGCAACAGCAGCGTCTTGAGTTCCTCGTTCAGCAGCTGCTGGTCGACTTCAAATGGCTCCAGCAAACTCTCGCGCATCGACTCTACCAGACTCGTGCCCTTTGTTCCAGCAGGCAACACACGCTCCCAAACGGACGCGCATGCGTTCGCTGCAGTCGAGAACGCAGAGCACGAGCCATTGTACATCGCACTCATGAAGCTGTGCAGCTTCTCGCTTGAGTCAGACAGTAGGGTCTTCGCCTTGGACAGCGACGGCGACGCGGTCAGCTTACTCCACGTGTCGTCCCACTTAGAGGAGCAGTAGCTGGATGCCTGCGAAATGTAGCGCTCAGGGTTTCCAATCTTGCTCAGAAACCCACTGCTAAAAGTCTTGAATCTAGATGACAGCTCCTTCCATTTCGCAGCCTCCATCTGTGGGATCATTTGGGAGAGCTCTGCACACTTGGACGACGGGAAGAACCAGCAAACTGCCGGCCAGACCAGCGCAAGAAGCGGCAAGACGCTCACAACCACCAGCATCTTGATCAGTCGAGCTTGGCGTTGCTGCTCGATCTTTCGTGCTTGGGCTTCTTCGAGCATCAGTTGTTCACAAGTGGCTCGAGACTGCTCGCTCTCTTGACTGAGTCCTGGCGGCGCTGAGCTCGGTGGAGTTTCGTCGACGCTTTCCGAAACCGTTGTTGTTGTCGTAGTCGTCGTGGTCTCGACAACCACGACCTCCTCCTCAGTGTTGGCGTCACCTTCAGCACCGACTTCAATACTGCGAGTCACCACAGTGTGCTGCTCACTCACTTGATCCTCCTCTCCTCCTTCGCCACGAACATACGCAAACGCCTCTGCTTCGTCGTGGAACGCGTGCGTTTCACTAGAAACCTCCGTCGTCTGAGAGATAGTTGCTTCCACGACCTCTTCCGCCTCGGATGGCTTGATCTCGTCTGGCTCTGCGTAAAACTCTTCGACCACTTGCGTCGTTTCCGCCGTCGTCACAGACACCACTACTTCACTCACGACTGTCGCTTCTTCCTGTTCAGCATTGTCGAGCTCGTCACTTTCAGCAACAGCACTGCGTTGCATCGTCACCAATTGCTCGCTTTCAAGGTCGCTCTCCTTCATCTTCGCCCGAAACTCTTCGTCGATGTCTTCGTGGGGTCGCGGAGAAGACGCGCCGGACGACACAGACAGCGAATCGGAGCTCTCATCTTCGAGGCGTTGCCCCTCCTGGTACTCGACTCCGTAGTAACTCTCTTCCAGATTCAGTTGGATCGATTGCTCGCCCTCCTCTTGCAGAGACGAGCTCTCGTGCTCGTGTCCAATTCTGCCGTGCTGCTCTCCGCCTCCTCGACCGCCCCCAATAGCTCTTGGTGGTGAGACTGGCTGGCGAGGAGGAGAGCGCGATGGGCTGCGCGCGGTGCTTGCGCTGCCCGTGCTGCTGGACGTGCTTGTCGTTCGCTTCACGGAGGGTGCTGCTGCAGTCATGGTCGCTCGCCGTCTCTCCGCAAGCCGCTGGCGCTGGACGCTGGTGCTGCCGCTGATATTGCTGATGCTGCTGCTGCTGCTGCTGGTGCTCGCTGCGAGCGGTCGTGTCGTCGACGACGCCGTTGAGGATGTGGGACGGAATGGCGGCGGCGGCTGTGGCTGCTGGAGCGCCTTCTGCAGCTTCTCAGCTTCGCGCTGGACTCGCCACTCGGCCAACCGTTGCTTCCGTGTTGGCTGCTGGGACGGCGGCATGGCAGCCTCTTGTCGCACAGAACGAAGATGGGAAAATGAGTGACTGACAGTTAAAAAGTGAGCCAAACACGAAGAGAGCAATCTTCAGTGCGAGAGTTGCAGGTTCTTCTTGTACTTGGTCTTTGTATGGCAATGCACACTTTGTGAATCGTGATTGCTCATACAAAGACCAAGTACAACAATCACCAAAACAACATGAACCCATTCATTTTGTCTGATGATGATCACATTATGAGATTGCAATGACAAGGAGAAGCGTCTGTCAGCAGAGTGGTGTGAGTGATGGATCAACACGGAAATGTCCACGTCAGGAACACTCCTTCAGCACCACCGCAACATACACGCGTGTCGGACCTTCTAGCACGAACGTCGACAGATACGTGTCGGGTCGAAGCGCGAAGTCTATCCATTATGCCACGCCCCATCGCCGACAACAGTCGAGCGCGCAATGTCGAGCAACGCGAACGGCAAAGGACGCGTTTCAACGAGAGCCACGCAGGATCGAACGACAACTCCAGTGCGGAAGCGAGCAAGACGATCAGCGATCAGAACGGCGACCAACGAACGGGCTGAGCTGTGGCTTTGCACGGCATTCGCGGACTGCTCTGCTCTTTTTTTGAAGGAGCGCGTTTCCGCGTCACCAAGGGTTCCTGAGGTTTTATTGCTCAAGGGCAACTGCACAACAAAATGCGACGGCATCATGAGCGCAAAGACACACGCCGCTGCCGGCGCGTCCATGACGCGGGCATCAACGCGTGGTGTCTGGATACTGCCGAGACATTTGTGCTGTACACTGGGCTCCGACTTGAGCGTCCGCCCATGGTCGCTCGCTCACAATCGCATTTGAGCTCCGGCCGCCACGCCAGCTGCTTCACAGACAAGACGACTGACAGTGCAGGATGGCGGAAGTCACGACTGCCATCGGTGCCACCGCATCGACGACCGCGAAGGAGTGGGTGCTAGAGGAGATCGACGAGAATGACCACGTCGCTCCGACGAGCTCGGCGGCGGACACTGCGTCGTCCGAGGAAGACGACGACGACGACAGCAGCAACAGCGCGTCTCTGGACAGCAAGCAGGAGCCACAATCGCCAGAGCAGCAGCTGAAAGACAACCAAGAGGTGGAGCACGAGGTAATTGTACCAACCGAAGGCAACCAGCTCACGCATGAGCAGAAGACCGCTGTTGCCGAGACTGTAGAGACGGCAAAGGAAGTGATCGTTAAAGACAGCAAAGCTGTGACAGCATCGCAAGAGATCGTCCAAGAGAGCAATGGTGGCGCAGAGTCCCACGAGACTAGCGAGAACAGCAACCAGAAGGAGGAAAGAGGATCGAAAGAAGCAGAAGAGGCAGCAGGCGACGACGATGAAGCAGAAGGCGCCGCGCTTGACCGCCGCATGACGTACATTGGCGAAGGGCTGCTGGACGTCGGCAGCATGGACGCGATCGACCGACTGAGCGATCTGTCGTCGTACTCGGACCTCGAGAGCATGACCGCAGCTGAGGACCAGAAGAGCGCCGTCGACATCTCGTCTCGCCACATGAGCATCGATGAGGACTACGAGTTCCACCCAGAGACCACGGAAGACACAAAGGTCAGTGACGCTGCTGCTAACGATGCTTCTGCTAATGATAACCAAACGAGTCAGACGGCGTCTGGACCGCCAGCGACCCCCAACAAGCTTCTGGCTTTCCTCGCGAACGGAAGCGAGCAAAAGTCAGCGAGCGCGCTTGCTTCTCCTGCACCACCAGCGGCAGCGCCAACGCCAACGCCAACGGTCTTGCGTCCACTCCCACCTCCGCCGCCACCACAAGCACCAGTGGCAGCACCGCAGCTCCCTACTGTCAGCATCGAGAACCGACGCTCCAAGCTGCTCGATTTCCTTGCAAACGACGTCGGCGAGCGGTACCTCGACGGCGTGTACCAGGAAGAAACGCGCGATGACGTGGACGACACGACAACAGACGAGGAGCAAGAGTCCAACAGTGAAGACGGCGGCGTGAAGAAGAACGAGGACGAGCAAGAACAGAGTCGCCAGCGACGAGTCAAGCGAGCAAACAGCAAGCTGCTCGCGTTCCTGGCGAGAGAGCGCGGCGAACGGCTTCACCGCGTCGAGAGAGGCAGCGAAGATGCGGCGGCGCAGCGCAACTCGATTTCGTCTGAGACCTCGTCCACGAGTGCCGACGGTGAGCACCAGCAGCAGCACCCCCATGCGCAGCCGAAGAGTGCGAGCAAGCTGCTCGACTTTGTGGCGAAGGTCGTCCCTGAGAAGCCTAAATTTGTGATCTTCGATCCTGCAGACGCGGTGTCGGAGACCGAAGAGCTCGAGCACCTCGTGGCGGAAGAAGCGCAGAGGAAGAAGCAGAAGCGCGAAAACCGAGAGAAGGCGCGCCAGAAAGTGTTGGCGTTCCTCGCCGAGGAAAACACGCTCAACGTGGCTGGCGGTGCGTCGCACAGTAAGCAAGTCGGTTCAACAGTCAAGTCTGTGGACGAAACCAAAGTGCAGCGCGAGAAGGTGACGGACCGGTATGGACGCGAAGGGCTGTTGGACTTCTTGGATCGCACCGAGGCAGCACAGCAGCGGAAGATCCGATGGGCGACGTCACGAAACTCGAGCAGCAGCGGCTCGTCGTCGCCCTCCAGCTCGACGACCAGCTCTCCGAAATCGAGTTTGTTGCCTCCTCCAGGAACGCCAACCGCTGGTACGCCAACAAGTGCTAGCAGCTCGAAACCAGTGAGAGCAGCAGCACCGCCTGCTGTGGTTGCGCCACCACCGCCACCAGCACCACGATCAGTTCCACATGCTGCCAACAGACTCGCGTCGTTCCTCAGCAAGATCACGTCCAAAGCCTCGCACTCGCCACAAGTTCCCCCTCGCCACGAATCGCCATCGCCAGCAACGACAGCACCAAAGACACTCGTCAAGTCTTCAATTGCTGTTCCTGTTGCACCTGCTGTTCCTCTTAAAAAAGAGGCGCCTTCGCCTTCACCAGAGTCTTCTCCTGCAAGAAGCGAGGACTCAGTCGCGGCTGTAGCAACATCCGTTAAGACCGATGACACTGGCGCCGCCCAGAGCCAGACTCCGTCTCAAAAGATGCAGCCAGTGCTCGCAGCTCTGAGCCGAATCTCGCAAACCTGTGCGGCGCATGAGCTGAACGACGTTGCGATCGCGCGCATGACCACTTTGCTCAACTCGATCAGTCAAATCGTGAAGGAAGACGTGCAGAAGGGCTCGAGAGGGGAACCTGTTCGCCGCTGGTCGAATGCGTCGTCGTCTTCGCCGTCGTGGGTCAAGTCTGGCAAGGAGATCGAAGAGTTTGACAAGAAGCACGCGTCTGTGATGAAGTTCTCACATGCTACAGCGACGACGGCTTCGACACCAGAAACCTCGTCTAACCCTGCCGTTTTGGAGCGAAGCAGCGAGCCGAAGGTCACGGTGGCAACAAGTGTGCTCCAGTCGTTCAACGACTTTGAAAGCGCGCAGAACCTTCTCGAGATCGTCGCGACGTTCCACAAGTTGCTCACGGACTGCGGACTGACGGACCTCAAGCTGGCGCAGCCCTGGGCTGTGTACGACCGCATCAAGTCGGCGGTCGCCTCGAAGCTGGGCTTCCGGCAGAAACAGCTCTTCAAGCTCTTGGACGCGAAGTTCAACGGCGACGCGTACAACAAGAAGCCCGCTGCGCGCAAGCGCGTGTGCGTCATCGGTGCTGGACCCGTGGGGCTTCGCGCTGCAGTCGAGATGGCGCTCTTAGGCGCGCAGGTGGTCGTGCTCGAGAAGCGAAAGCACTTTAGCCGCGAGAACATCTTGCACCTGTGGCCGTGGGTGGTCCAGGATCTCACGAGCCTGGGTGCGAAGGTGCTCTTCCCTCAGTTCTGCCACTCGACCGCGTATTTCCACGTCGGCACGCGCCAGCTGCAGTGCATTCTACTCAAGGTGTCGCTCTTGCTCGGCGTGACGTTCTTCCCCGCGACCGCGTTTGAAGGCATCGCGCATCCAGACTCGATCGACAGCGGCAGACGCCCGTTCTACACCATCGTGAGCAAGCCGCAGATTCCGTGGATGGAGTTCACTGCGGTTCTCGGCGCGTGCGGCACGCAGGATCGCCTGAGCGAGCAAGCGCGCATCAAGCGCTTCGTGTTCAGCCGCAAAGAGGCGATCGGACTCGTGTGCTACTTCCCGAACCACGGCACGACCGAGGAGAAGAACGTCGCCGAGTTCTCGTGGACGATCCAGTTCAAGCAGCAGATGTTCGCCAAGATGCGCGACGCCGGCGTGGACCTCGAGAACATTGTGTACTACCGCGGCGAGATGCACTACTTGGTGATGACGCCCAAGCGCCAGAACCTGCTGGACCAGGGTGTGCTCAAGCTCGACTACCCGAACGTGTCGGACCTCGTGCTCGACGACAACGTCGACAAGCCCGTGCTGCACGACTACCTCAAGCGCGTCGTGGACTTTGTCAAGATCCCGCAGAAGTCCGAGTTCTCGCGCGTGCGCATCTTCGACTTTAGCTCGCGCACGCGCGCCGACAAGGCGGCGAGCATCCTGACGTCCAAGGGCAAGAAGCTGTACGTGGGTCTGATCGGCGACTCGCTCATGGAGCCGTTCTGGCCAGAAGGTCTCGGCACGTGTCGCGGCTTCCTCAGCGCGCTCGACGGCTGCTGGATGGTCGCGCAGGTCGGCTTCAGCTCGGACGAGCAGCTGCTCGCCGACCGCG
Source organism: Globisporangium recalcitrans (assembly GCA_023333815.1). NCBI lineage: Eukaryota > Oomycota > Peronosporomycetes > Pythiales > Pythiaceae > Globisporangium > Globisporangium recalcitrans. The sequence continues at coordinate 15,871 of JAASFO010000103.1, forward strand.
AGCTCGCGTACCGCGTGATCCAGCACGTCTCGGGCTTCCGCCGCGACGATCTGCAGAAGAACGTGCGCAAGTACAGCGTCGACCCCAAGACGCGCTACGTCGTCAAGTTTCCCCAGCTCTGCTAGCTGCTGACGGCGACAGTGTCGGTGGTGCAACGAGATGAACAAATATAAATGCGTACACATACTGGATCGTCCTGTTCTCAATGCGAATGCCTTTCTGAAGATGCGTGCAGCCTCTGTTGCGCCAGACCGCCGATCGTCCATGCTTTGGAGACGCTCAAATCGTGAAAGTGGTGATTGCGGTGACCAGAAGTGGACATTCCATTTTGCAGCACTCACAACTGCTGCTGCAGTAAACCTCCGGATAAGTGCGCATCCGATTTGTGGGTGCGCACAGTAGAGACTCAGAAAAGTGCGCCTGTGATTTGCAGTTGTGTGTGTGTGTTTTTGGCGGGAACGCTGTTGAGTTGGCGCAACAACAGGCAGCAGCAGCTTCGACCAGCACCTTTGTGTGCCTTGCCTCATCCCATCATCCTGCGCGTATCCTTCCTTGCCTGCTTGCCCTTCTTCTTCTTGCTGCACCGACAGCCGCAACCAGCACCTCCGCATCCGCAATGGTGCAGACGCGCGCGCTCCCGTACGCAGGCATCGGCGCGAGCTGGGAGGAGCAGCAGTTCGCGGCGTTCCAGCAGCTCCAGCGCGCGCAGCAGGACACGACTGCAGCGTCGTATGCGGACTTTGTGTTTGGGCGGCTGCTGGAGGAGGATCTGCACGTGAGCTGCCAGCCCATGCTGCCGACACAGGTCGACCAGCTGCATGGCGTGACGATCCAGGGCATGTGCATCCTTCAGGTGTGTGTGTGTTTTACTCTTGCCTGTCTGCATCCATGATTTATGCATGGCCAACGATGCTGTAGCTGCTCAGTGTTATTGACTGATATTGGGTCTGTTCTGCGGCATCACTCGTTAGATCGTTGACGTGGTGAACATTGGCGCCAGCTTTGAGCATCGGAAAGAGGACGCGAAGGGACCCACGCGCACGCTCAAGATCTGCTTCACAGACGGCCATCAGCTGGTGTGTGGCTTCGAGTACCGATGGCTGCCGAGTTTCAGCATGAGTCTGCTGCATGGTACAAAGGTGCGTGTGCGTGCTTGTGTGTGTGACTCTCTCTTTCGAACGCTGAGTGTGACATGTTCATTACTGCGCATTTGCAGGTCGCTGTCCTGAATGTGGATGTTCGCCATGGTCTGCTGATGCTCACCCCGCAGAATTGCCGACTGCTTGGACTTTCTGGGAACGAATTGCTGGAACAAGCAAGCAGAGACGCGTCTGCGATGACAGAAACGCCGAACGCTGTGAGCTCTGGCGCGTACTCCGCTGCGCTGATGACCACACAGTTCACATCAGCACCGACGACCCCGAAAGAGCAGCAGCGAGCAGCGGCTGTGGCAATCCAGCAGCAACAGCAGCAGACTGCGTATCCGCCGATGGCGCTTGCTGGCTCCAGCCACCCTTCGTCAGCAAATACAAGGATGCGACCTGCGTCGGCGCTCCCAGTGATACAACAGCAAGGCACTCCGTCAGTGCATGCGCCACCACTCTCTTCCATTCCTGCTCACCCTGGTCCTCCAGTTCGCACAATCAACGGAAGCGTACTGCCGTCCACCCACGCGATCAGCCACCAACCAAGCGTAGCTCCCGGATCAGCACTGCAGCGGCCGCATCAACCAGTCAGCGCAGTCACGCCGCCTGTGTTTGTGGACGTCATCTCGTCGGATGAAGATTGCGACAGCGACAAGACCGATCCGATGGTTCAGCACCTGTTCTACAGTCCCAACACACCTCGCCTGTCCGACAGTCCTTCTCTGCCAGGTAACAGCGGCAAGAGATCTCGCAAGCGACCGCGAGAAGCTATCGCTGCTGCTGTGTCAACCACTACCAGTAGCAGCAGCAGCTCTATTGTCGAAGTCTCTTCAAGCGTCGAGTTTAAAGCCAACGTGTTTGCCGAGATCAGCGAACTACCGGAAGAAGCGTTCAGCTTCTCTCTGCTAGGTACAGCAGCAACAACAAACGCATCTGCGCTCTTGCCGACCAGCAACAGCAGCGATCCGCCGCTGGACCCGTCCAGTCCGTTCCAGTACTTCTCGGCGCGCTCCACGCCGCTCTCGGCCGCAGAGAACCCGATCCTGGACGACGTGCTGCACATCCGCGCGTGCATCAAGTCGGTCGCGGGCTTCCAGTTCAACACGGGACTGTACCTGCTCAAAGTCATCATCGAAGACTGCACCGAGACGAAAGAGGTGTCGGTGGACGCCAAGTTCGTGGAGAAGCTCATGGGCGTGTCGTGTCTCGAGTTCATGCGCGCGATGCAGAAAACGCCGGCGGTGGCGCACCAGTGGGCGGCGCGCATGCAGTTCGCGCTCATGACGCTCGAGGGCGTCATGGACTTCCGCATGAACCCGAACGGCACGTTCACGCTGCTCGACTGTCGCGACGTGAACGCGCAGGACGCCAAGGCGCTGCTTCAACGCGTCAGAGCATCATTCCTGTCCAGGTAGACACAGCCGTTTCTATTGAGTTATTGAGGCATCACGCAAGCTCTACTTACAGCCCAAACATGACGCGCGTCGTGTCGGATTCCGACAGCGTCTCGTCACAGAGGAGCGTCAGCTGGCGCTTCTTGTCGCCTTCAGCGCGCTGCGGGATCCCCACGAGGATGTCGTTCTTGGGCGTGACGTCGTGCGGGTGCATCACGAACATGCGCGTCTGGTACTGCGCCTCGCGCGCGCGCATGTTGCGGTCGCTCTCGAGGATGCTCTTGCAGCGCCGCCGCCGCATGTTGATCTCCGAGTGAGACATGGCGCTGTTCATGTGCCCAAAGTCCGCGGCTTTGGCGAGCACCTGGTACTCGGTGCGGCTGAGCTCCATCGACAGAGCGTGGGAGCGCGGGTACTCGAGCGCGCTGAGCTTGATCTTCCCCACGCAGCACGGCGCCAGCACGTACGCGGCGCGCTCGTCCAGGCACTTCTGCATCGCCATGTCGGTTGCCTACCGGTCGTACCAGAAACCAGCATGATACGAAGAGTGAGCTTGATACAGTTGGTGATGAATGAATGGATTCGAGCAGTTTTCGTCTCACCTCTCCACAGGCGTGCAATGCGATGCCGACGTCGAATGGCTTGTCGTAGTCTACGGTTCACGTGAGTGCAGTCGGTTGGTGAATAGTAAATGTCAGAGGACTGGGTTGCTGATATAAGAGGAACGCAATGGCTATTGCAAGCGTCGTACCGTCGATGAAGCCGCAAAAGATCTCCACGTTCGTCAAGCCCGCGGCGGCGATGCGCTCCTCCGCTGCGCAGCATTCGCGCACACACTCACAGTCCATCAATCACAGCGTACGCACAATGACGCGATTGCCAGAACAACAGACGGAAGCAAACAGAGGCACGTACCGATGGCGAGCGACGGCTCTTTCATGTCCAGCAGCACGAACGTGCACTGCGGGAAGAGGCACGCGAGCGGCAGCGCGACATACCCGGAGCCGGCGCAGAACTCCACGACCACGTCTCCAGGTCTATTGGATAATCCACACACGCACTCATTGTCAGTTCACACTCATCCGCATAGATACACGAATAGCACTGCTACCCCACACGCGTGCTTACTGTAGCATCCGCTGGAGGAAGACTGCGAGGTTCTCCACCTGGTGGCGCTTGTTGCGCGCGCGCAGCGGCGGGAGCTTGCCGTCGCGCGGGTGGATGCCGTCCGGCAGCTCGTCCCACGGGATCACAGAGCCAGAAGGCACTGGACTCTGCTGCTCCAGCTCGCTCTCTTCGCTGTGGACGCAGCGCAGCGGGTTGCATCGGTATCTGCAGCGCTGCAGCCCAAACTCGGAGCTGTCCACGCGCGCGAGCACCTCGTCGAACCAGAGCTGCGACTGCTTCGGCGCGCGCAGCCCTTTCTTGTGCAGCTTGCGCTGGCTCTTGTCGCTGCTGGCGGCGCTGGCAGCTACTGCGGTGCTATCGCTGGCTGCTAAAGCGGGGCCATGTGAGGCTACTGCAGCAGCCTCAACGCGCCAGGCTTCCTCGTCCCAGGTGCCCCATGTCAGCGCTGGCAGCACTCCATTCATTGCTGCTTCTGATTGTCTGTGGAAACTGGCAGTCGATTGCTGCAAAGTTTTGCAAAAATGGGTGTACTTTCGTCGAAAATGCAGCACGATTCTGACACGAGTTTGAGCTGGTTTTCGTGAGTGGATTTGTGCAAAAAGCGTGTCGTTATTCTCAAAAGTACGGATTCTTCTACTTGATGAACTGCTTTAAGATGCATTTTATCGATTTTTCTGAGATTTGGCAGGTTCAAAACAAATGCCGAAAGTTTGATACATTGCTCGAACAACAGAGACATCTGCGGTTTTGTACTCATTTGAAACGCGCGAGTGTTGTGGCAATCGAGTGCTTTTGACAACACGATTGCCAAAACACTGGTGAGGTTCGAATGAGTACAAAACGAAAGATGTCTCTGTTGTTCGCGCGATGTATCAATCTTTCAGCATTGTATTGTAGACCAATCGTCCTACTTTGCATCATAAGGATAAATCGACAAAAGTAGGATGATCATCCTTATTACGATATGCATCAAGAAGAGAAGAGTGCTTACAATAGGGAGTGCCAGTTTAGGTTCGCTTTTGTGCTCACTTTCGTAATTCCCTTCATGACACAAAGAGAGCAGGACGAAGCAGCTCCAGGACACACCTGCACACGTCGACCAGCGACATCGAGAAGCTATGCTCGGCACACACGCACAGTAAGGGTCGCCAGCTTTCTGTCGTGCAGCTTTGGAGGACGCCATGCTTCGAGTCCCTGCAGCAGCAATAATAGCAATAACAGCAGCAGTCGATGAGAGCTCGTGGAGCGACAGGACTTGCAGAATGGCGTGTTTCTTCTTTTTTCTGCGTGTTCTGATCGCGGGTAGGTGATCGGCTCTCGACCTTCAATTTGCAACAGAGCTGTCCTTCCCTGTTCTCTTTGATGCATAAAGTTCCGAATTGATGTCCTTGCAAATGAGCAGCAAAGCGGTGAAGGAGCCAAGTATCATGAAGAGGGTATTCGTTCACGAAGGAACCTGATTCAGCCAAAAAGCGAGAGCTCTTCGCTCGCTGTTGTTGCCGACACGTTTCTCCACACTCTCACTACCACACGCACGCAGACACACACGCGCATGCAGCTCATTAGCCATTTCGAGGGACACCCTCAGCCACACATGCATCCTCTTTGATGTCGCGTCAGGCTTGGCGATGCACTCGATTGGCTCTGTCTTCATTGAGCAAATCCTCAAAAAGGCTGTCCTCCCTCTCGCTTTTCCCTTCTCATCAGCTGTTTTGACAGGCAAACGCTGTCGCCGCTGATTGGCTGCACACAACGTCACGCGTGCACTCTGATTGATCGAAACCCGCTGTTTGCTTGTCCGCCATTCAAAACTTCGTGCACTTGGTCTTTGTATGCTCTGCCGTTCTGGTTCTTCTACTTGGTCTTTGTATTGGGAGTGGTTTTCTACTTGGACTTTGTATGATGCTCACTCCGTGTTGTGAGGACCATACGCTTCATGCTTTCCCTCTCTCCCTTAGTGTGTCGTTTGTGTGAGAATGCGCGCAATGGCCAGCATCGTGTCGCGTCGAAGCTCATTCTGGAATTTCCCCTTCCACCGCCCACCCGCCCACCTCGTCCCCTTCCGCCAAGATGACCCAGACTGAAGTGAAGAGCAGCCGCACGTTCCTGTTCACGTCCGAATCCGTGAATGAGGGCCACCCGGACAAGCTCTGCGACCAGATCTCGGACGCCGTGCTCGATGCGTGCGTGGCAGAGGACCCGAACTCGCGCGTGGCGTGCGAGACCTGCGCCAAGACCGGCATGGTCATGATCTTCGGCGAGATCACGACGAAGGCGGTGGTGAACTACGAGAAGGTCATCCGCGAGACGATCAAGCAGATCGGCTACGACGACCCTGCGAAGGGTCTCGACTACAAGACGGTGAACGTGATCGTCGCGATCGAGCAGCAGTCGCCTGACATTGCGCAGTCTGTGGACTCTGTCACGGACGAGGAGGTCGGAGCCGGTGACCAGGGGATCATGTTCGGTTATGCGACGGACGAGACCCCTGAGTACATGCCTCTGTCGCACACGCTCGCCACGCAGCTCGGCGCCAAGCTGACTGAGGTGCGCAAGAACGGGACGCTCGACTGGATCCGCCCTGACGGCAAGACCCAGGTGACGGTGGAGTACAAGCAGGAGAACGGTCGCATGATCCCGCAGCGCGTGCACACGATCGTCATTTCGACCCAGCACCACGACGACGTGACGAACGAGCAGATCGCCGCGGACCTCCTGAAGCACGTGATCCAGACTGTGGTGCCAGAGAAGTACCTGGACGACCAGACCGTGTACCACTTGAACCCATCTGGTCGCTTCGTGATCGGTGGTCCGCACGGCGACGCCGGTCTGACCGGTCGCAAGATCATCATTGACACGTACGGCGGCTGGGGAGCTCACGGCGGTGGCGCGTTCTCTGGGAAGGACACCACGAAGGTGGACCGTTCTGCCGCGTACGCCGCGCGTTGGGTCGCGAAGACGCTCGTGGCGAAGGGTCTCGCGGCGCGTGTGATCGTGCAGCTGTCGTACGCCATCGGTGTGCCATACCCGCTGTCGGTGTACGTGGACTCGTACGGCACGGTGAAGGAGGGTCTGTCGGACGACGACCTCGTGGAGATCGTGAAGAAGAACTTCGACCTGCGTCCAGGTGTGATCCAGCGCGACCTGAAGCTGAAGCGTCCGATCATGCAGAAGACTGCGGCGTACGGCCACTTCGGCCGCGAGGACGAGGACTTCACGTGGGAAGCCATCAAGGAGATCCAGTTCTAAGCTGGGTGGCCGCATGTATTTGTAGTCTGTAGCCAGTCTTTTCATTAGCATCTACTGCTCGAGCACTCTTCTCTCTCACTCTGTGTGTATGTGGGAGAGACGGGTGGCTCTGGTGTTTGAGATCGGAGGCGCGCTGGACTGAGTGGTGCACTTTTGGTGCTGCTAAATCAATCGTCCATGCTCGCGACAGCGGTGCTTCCCATCCCATTAAAGCAACTTGAATGAAAACCAAACGAACTAGATTATGTCGATGCATCCGTTGCATGCGCTCATTCCTTCTTGTGTGCGCGAGCTCAGGTTTTGGAAGCAGCAGTCTCCATGGCTCGCATGCGCGCTTCCTGCATGAGGAGCTCATTGATCATTCTCTCCAGAGGTGACGAGGAACGCTCGGGCTCTCTTGATGCGTTGTGCCTGGCTGCCTCTGAATGGAGGAGGAGGTTCTTGGACGTTGGTGTCGTTGCCCTCGACAAACCAGTCGAGTGTCGGTCTCCGATGCACTTCATGAGCCTGCGCTGCCGCTTCTCGCGCTCTCGTTGCAGGATCTCGTCCAGCGAGCGCCGTCGCAGTGCAGCGCTGATCTCCTGAATGCTCCTCAATCTTTCTCCTGTGTCTCTTGTCACTCACTGCTTTGTCACGAATTCCCGATCCCACGGACACATTCGCGCGACGTTGGCATCCTGAAACTCTGCTGCCGGAGCGAGGCGCGTCCAGCACGTGCCGCAGACGGAGTGGTTGCACGGGTCCATGCGCACCAGCGCACTCTCATTGTAGCAGAGTTCGCAGAGCGAGATCGCGGCTTGCTTGCTGCTGCTGCCGTCGGATTCTTCTTTACTGGAAGGAGACGCCGATTGACGCCTTCGAGGAAACTTGCGCGTCGCCATTGGGGTGTCGTCAGCTTCCGTTTTCTCTTCAGCGCCTTCATTGAGATCGAGTTGCACCACGCCAACGATGCTCTGACGGCGGTTCTTTCGACGAGCAGCTTGTGACGCGGCAGTAGACTCAGACTCGGCACCAGAGCTGCTTCCAGACTCCGACCTTCTGCGCTTCGATCTTGTGGATGACATCGTACTCTCCCTAGATGTCGCTGTCGTCCCAGCAGTAGTTTCTTGAGCATGCGAGGTTTGCGGCTCTTGGATCTCGGTCAAAGTGCTACTCAGCGCACTCGGCGGAGCAAGACTTCTTCGTCGATCCCGGACTCGTTTCCGCATTTCTGTGTCATGCACACAAGAATCAATGTTAGCGAACCGAGAACGTCAAAGCAAAAGAGGACATCTCGAACGTTACCTGCTGAAATCTCATCGCGAGATGCTCCGACTCCTTCCTGGAGAGCTTCTGCTAACCGCGATTGCAAGTTTCTCGCACTTGCGGACACCGCGCTGGTAGCTCGGCTCTTTCCTTTCTCCGCCTCGAGAAGCACAGCCTGTCGACGCTGATGGTACGTTGACAACGCTCTTTCCCAGCTTTTCCAGAGCTCTTCTCTTGCGTCATGGAGAGCTGCCGTTGTGTCTTCTGAGAGGTCTACGCTCTCTCGGAAGCGAGAACCTGCGCAAACAACGACAAGTATATTTGTCAGTTCACTAACCGCGAAGAAAGACATTACACATATCTATCTACTCAGAGAACGCACCGTCAAAGCTGAGCCTGCTCAGCTTGTAGAAATCCTCGTCAATGATGCAGCTCTTTGTGGTATCGACACCCAATAGAGAGTCCAGCGAGTTCGCCATCTGGAAGTCGTGCTTTGCTGGCAAAGTCGGCGCAGAAACGTTGGAGTCTCTGGTCGTGTTCCTCTCATTCTTCTTCTTGCCGCTTGAACGCGCACATGCAGTAGCAACCGATCCATCTCGAGCACCGCCACCAATAACAGGAGTGCTCACAGCCAGCATACGGATGACTGGGTTCACTTTGTGCGCTTCAATGTGTGTCACGTATCGCTCTTCGTACACTCGCGCTGGTATCCGCTCGCCCGTGTCCGTATCAGTGTACTCGAATATGTCGTTTTGACCCCGTGCAGCTTTCGCTCGTGTGCTACTCTCTCGAGTTCCCTCCGCTTGCCTCCACTCCTGATTCATTCGCTCGAGAAACTTGGAGAGCTCGCCGACCGTTTTCTTTCGATACACTGGATCGCTAGAGAACTTTGGGAAGTTCTTTGCCATTGGACCCACATGGTATCCTGAAAGCGCTTGGATCTGTAAATATGTGAGAATGAGTCATACCGTTAGACACGTCAAGCAACAAACATTTAACCAGCAGCTATTGAATGAGAAACATCGCACCTCTCGAGCCAACTGGATGGCTTCGTCGCTGCGCTCGTCCAGTGAGAGGTACTTTCGCACCATTCCTCGAAGCGCCTCGTTCGTCACTTGCGACCTGTCGATCTTGTTGCTGCTCTCTGAGGTATGAGAGCTAGTCGATTTAGAGACCGGACTGTCTCTGGCCGCCGAGACGTATCTTGACACAACAGAGCCTCGCTGTGTCTTTGCTCCAGCTGCTCGTGGCGATGAGCGAGTATTCCCGCTGTCGTCGGAGGACGTTTTCGAGGCTTGACTGATGATGCCCACAGCAGTCTCCGCTCTTCCTTGTGCGCTGTTTTCATTGAACTTTCTTGTCGGCGTTCGCGGTGTTCGTTTGCTCGCAGCTGTTGACTTGGCGGTAGAGTTCGCCGACGATGTGTTCATGGACTGCTGCACAATCGTGAGGAGCTCATCGTGGTCGGTTGCATTCGCAAACGGACCTATAGGACATTGGCAAGCGGCAATTAGTTGCCTTCGCCCCATTTGCCGTGCACAATGCTCTCAAACGCACCTGGCATGAACGCAATTTCAAACTGGTTTCCACTCTGCAGCTCCAACGCGATCCCCTGCACTGCGTTTTGTATCCGCTTCGCCGCAGCATCTGCAATGTCAGAGATGCGAATGAATACTGCAGACGAAGACTTGGGGCTGTCGCTCTTTGTGTCGCTTCCTCCGTATGAGCTGTCATTCGTCCTGATGATCATGAACGAATGACAACACAGCACACGAAAAGGGTTGTTCGAATGCATTCGTGGACCATAAAGACACACAAAATGTCGATAGACACAAGAGAGAGACTTTGCGTACCGCTGGTTCGCAATATCCTGGAGCTCCTTCTTGCGCTTCTCCTGCACATTCGAGTCGGACTGGCGCGCCTGAATCCACAGCAGCCCGCTCTTCTCGTCCGCAGCGTCAAACGCCTGTACGAAGAACATGGAGCCGAGTCCGCCTTCGATCGTGGCGCCGTCAAATTTCGCAGCCACGTGCTGATACTCACGCATCTGCTCGCGTCTGCGCTGCTGCTCGAAGGTCGCGAGCGCGCGCTCCGAGACCCAGAGACGGCTCATGGCGAGCACGTCCAGCTGCTTGGCGGCGTCCGCCGTCCGGAGAGTTGATGTTGATCCTGCTGAGGCTGTGTGGGCATCACTGCTATCGAGATGGCGACTGATGCGACTGACGCCACCACCACTGCTGCCGCCGTCAAAGAGGTCGGAGAACGAGCCGAAGCCGTACGTGTCGTCCTCGTCGTCCATGCTCAGGTTCATCCTTTCTCTCGATTGCTCTCTGCTGCTTTTATCTCACCTGTGTCCCGCGCAAATTCAAAACGCAACACTGTTGAGATGAAGACTCAAAACAATTGTGTGGTCAAACAATGGAGCTTACGAAAGTCCAGTACAAGTTTGAGCCACACAATGTCAGAAATGTACTGATGTTTGAAATGGTTAAACACAAAAAGTGCATTTGCATGTCAAACGAGCAATGGTCACGCAGTACTTCGACAGGCTTCCTCATGCAGCCAACTTGCTACTCGCTTGCCCAGCACTCGGTCAGACGCAGTCCTGCTGCTGCTGCTGCTGTGGTGTCTCGTCAGTCTCCACTTCCACTATCGGAGCAGATATCTGCTCGCTGGCAGTCGCCTCGTACGTCGGCACGGGGCGAGCGAACGGGATCGCCTCTGTGGAGGCTCTCCGCATCAAATCGACAGCAAACTGCTCGCAACAAGCACACAAGTCAAGAAGCGAGTTCAGTCGGATAACGCAGGGCTCTGTGACTACGCATTTGCTCATAGACGTACCTCTGGATGGCTCCGCAATGCCAGCACTTGAGGAAGCTCGATCAGGTGCATCTTTGCGATGCGAAGCTCGACGAGAGCGCTCGCGATGCTCAGCGCGTACAAGACCCACATTCGCGCGGAGGCGTCCCTGGATGGGAATTGCAGCAGCAGCACCAGACACGTCACGTAGGAGCCCGTGAACAGCGTGAGAAGGAAGACGCTGCGTCTGCGGTAGTAGGCGTGGATCTGCGAGGACGACATCGAGAGAGGGAAGCGACCGACAAACTTCTCGATCTTGCGGTGGTAGTACCCGAGGATCTTCAGCTTGTAGCAGTCTTCAGACAGCTCGATCTGCAAGGAAGCGCTGGCGATCAGCAAGTGACTTCTCAGATACACAACCAAGCCAGCTTGCCGCCACGTTACCTCGTGCCAGTAGTTCCCGCGCATGCGCAGCCCTTCTGGACAAAGTACAAAGAACCGATACTGTCACGCAGCAGTGAGGTCGCCACACAATGAGTTAACAGCACGCCTGCCACAGCAAAGCATGCATCACACACACACACACACACGCGTACCATCGCAAGCGCTAGCTCGATCACACATACGACGCACACGAGCGCGAACACTGGGGTCTCGATGAACGAGTCGTGGAGGTAAAAAATCGCGCACGACGGCAGAACCCACACGAGCACGATGTGCGCCAGCGAGAGCGCGAAGTAGACGCACTCCTGCGACCGCAGCACCGCGTTGCTCAGGTGCGGGGCGAAGTGGCGCACGATCTTGCGCTGGTGCGCCTGGAAGTCCTCCATGTCCGCAGCCGTCGACGGGTACATGGCAACGGAGGTGATGGTGACGACGGAGGCGAGCGCGACACGGAACGAAGAGATGGCAACTGCTGAAATGGCGACTTCCAGAAAAGGTACGAGTCTGGAGAGACCCCTCAAAGCGCAACTTCAAACTCCCAAAAGGCTTGAGTTTCAAGCCTCTCTTTCAGCAACAGCATGCCATGTCGAATTCTGTCATTTATCAGGCAAATGAAGTGCGAAACGGAAATGCAAAGAGTTGGTGCGTGTGGATGAACTTCATCTGATGAAGTGTCCTGCAGCATGAGCGCCAACTCTTCGTGCTGTATAAATGCAGTTTATGGCGGCGATACTAAGCACCCGAAGTTCTGCTATGGGCTCTACCATCTGTGTTCTTCGTGCTCGAGCTCACCAGCCTCATAATCCACTGCTCGTGTCTTCATATCAAATTAAAAATGTTGCAGCGTGCATCTTACGCCGCACTCTTCTCCAGCTCCACCGTCACGCCGTCCGTAGATACTTCATCGCCGCTCTTTGGCGAGGCTCCGTCATCAGACACAGTCGACTTGCTCTTGCTGAACGCCTTGTTGAGCGAAATCGTAGCCTGGACAGTACTGACGGCGGCCTTGAACTTGCGGCGAGCGTTGAAGCGACGCAGTTCTTCCAAAGCACTCGTGAGCTGCACCGTGGCGACCTCGGCGCCAGTGACCCATCGGTGCTCAAGGAGCTGGCCGACGGTAGATCTACAATAGACACACATCATACCGGCAAATTAGATCCAAAGCACACATGATAGACACACACAACTCAAATCATTTCATACCGCTCGGCTGGGTTCACCACCAGCATCTTGGAGATCAAGTCCTTGGCGTCATCCGAAACGTGGTCCCAGTACGGCGAATCGAACTGGAACTTGCCCTTCTTGATCTTCTTGAAGAGCGCGTTGTGGTTGTCGTCGTGGAAAGGAGGGTAACCGCAGAGCAGGATGTAGGTGATGACACCGATGCTCCAAATGTCGACGCCTTTACCGTAGGCTTGTCCTTCCAGAATTTCAGGAGCCACGTAGCCTGGCGTACCGCACGCGCTCACAAGACCCTCGCCGTCGAACTCGATCTTCTTCGCGAAACCGAAATCGGCCAACTTGATCGAGGCGTCATCGTCCTTGCTGGTGAGCAACAGGTTTTCTGGCTTCAAGTCGCGGTGGACGATGTCCGCGTCGTGGCAGTACTTGATGGCTTCAAGGAGCAACTTGACCAAGTCTCTGGCTTCGCGCTCGCTGTAGTACGACTACACAATGTAATGAGAGGATCGGTTGTTAGTGTCTGCATCATTCACGCCACTTTCGTCGCTTGCAATAGCAACACCTCCGTACCTTCTCAACGATGCGGTCGAAGAGCTCGCCACCAGCCATGAACTCCGTGACCAGATAGTAGTATTTCTCCTCAGCGAAGAAATCGTGCAAGATCATGATGTTCGGGTGGTTCATCTGCAAAAAATAAGAATATGACAATAATGCCGAGCGTGAGCGATCGATCCAATCAGTGGGTGATGATGATGTAGCGATAAATCAGGACCGACCTGCTTCAAAATGGCGACTTCCGTGGTCAGAGCCTCGATGTCTTCCGCCGTCAAGCCCTCGCGCTTGATGCACTTGATCGCGTACTTTTGACCCGTTGGCTTGTGGATCGCGTCGCGGACAACGGAGAACGTGCCCGATCCGATCATCTTGCCCAGCGTGTACTGCTCTTCGAAGCTGTTTGGGTTTGTCGAGTTGCTGGAAGTTTCAGTCACCGGTCGCTCCACGCCGGTCGCATTGAGCGCAGGCTCGGCATTGATCACTTCCGTCTCCTGCTCATACCGAAAACAACAACAACACAAGAGCGCACACAGTCAGTCAGTACGCTCACGCTCCACCGCCATCCTGCCGCTCGCACACCCTTCTCTGTGTGAGGGAGGGACACACATCAACACACATGCACGACGGCATCGAACAGCTGACTGAGGCACACATGCACAGACTGGTACGTACTGGCTTGGAACTAACGCAGCCCATGGTGCTTCTCTGGTTGGTTGGCTGTGTGGGTGACTTCGTTCGCGCGCGCGTTCCTGTCAGGTGCTGCTCTTGTGGACAATTGCCAATTGTTCAGTGTGCTCGCTTTCGATCGCTCGCTCGTTCTTCTTTTGTCTGTCGCTTGAACTGGCTGACTGACTGTCTATCTGTATGTATCTGTCGACTGTCCCAGTCCCTTCTATGTTCTCTCTCTGTGTGAAGCCTGTCCTGAAAATAGGCTCTGTTTCTCCTATTGTTACTTTTGGCTCTAAAACAGACTCAAATCAGAGATTGGGCTGATTCCTTACAAACTGGAAATGCTCTCATGTCGCACGCTTGCATTCTCAGGTTGCGAGGATGACCAGAAAAACTGAAACGACCTTCCCCAGAAATGGATACGCTTCAGCACGAGCGAGAGTGATGCACAGGTGATGCACACACCAACCTGTCCATCCAATCGCTCTCTCATTCACGCGAGACCTGACCGGAGCTCTTGCTTGTCTTATTACTATTTATGGTGGCATGGGGTCATCGAATAAGCTACGGGGAAGCGAAACCGGCTCACGTCGTGAATGTGAACTTATCTCCCTGATAAGGTCGCAAAGGAAGCCATTTTTGCATAAGGCGTAGGTGGCGGCGGTGACGACAGCACGGTCATGGTCGACAGTCACTTACCTGGCGTAGTTTCGTGTTGAGTTTTGGCTCCACGTATGAGATCTGTCTGGCGTGACGAGATGCGCGTCTCTGGAACGGACTTGGCTGTTGTCCAAAAATGGTGACGATGTATTCCGAGCGTCCTGTACTCTGCACGTGAGATCGCAGCGGGCTCTTTTGATGCGACTTGCTTGGCGTTGAAGCACGCTTGAGCAGTCCATAGTAGTCGCCCTGTGCATGCAGACTTGTTACACTCTCATTCGAGCTCACACTGTCAGAACAGGAAAAAGTGCGAAAATGCCAGCATGCACCCGCCGAACTTTCACGTTAAGCTTCGGCTCAACGTATGACACACTCTGGTCTCGGTGTCGAAGCCGCCTCCGCAGCTCCAGCTTTCCCAGCACATAGGAGTCAGTGTGCGATTGGCTCAGCTTGTGTACAGCAAAGCAGTCAAACCTGAGGGCTTCTCTTCTCGCTTCTGAGAGGTGACCTCACCGTCATTTCGGTATCCTTTCAGGAAAAATGGCAAGTGAGTTAGCTACGCACACCGATCAACTCGCTACATCGAGTATGAATGGCTACCTCGCTTATTGCCGATATGATGCCCAGGTTTGCTTCACTGCTTGCGCGTGACTCGCTTGGTTGTTGATCCCTCGGTTGAGTCTGCAATAGAATGTAAGCTCTTCGTCTCCCGCCAGCACGTGCGATCAACAGACCTTGTTGTATGGTTTACTCTTGATCGGCATTTTGTCTGGGCTCCTTTCTGGTAGCATCAGCTCTCGTTTCGCGAGCTTCGAGGAAGGCGACAGAGGTTTTCTTCCCTTTTTACCCTTACAAGCACGAAGTGGTGAGAGTTCTAGCGATCGGATACTCGGAGAAGGCGAATCATTTTCGAGACGATTCTTACAGATTTCGAATGGCGCACTGGAGAATGGTTTGGACAAAGGCGATCGCCGATGCGTGCGCTGTTTGCCTCTGGATCCTTGGTTTCGGGGGACTTTGATGCGCTTGAATCCAGGATGTCGCACTGGACGGACTGGTCGCAAACTACAAGAGATGAAGATAAAGCATCACCTATCGAACTCCACACCTTGTATGCAATGCGAGTGCTTTACCTTCTGGCTCTCTGTAGTGCGCCTTCAACCACGCTTCCACTGACCCGACACAGATCCCGATCAACCAGACCATTCCCACCACACACTCGAAGCACTGCAGCTGTGCCCTACCTTTCTGTGCGAATTGAGTGCTCTGCGTGCTTTTAACTCATGCGACCAACATACATCGTAACGTGAGCGAAACCAGCGCACACACGTAGAGACCCGCAGCGTTGCCATACCTTTCACAACCTCCGCTTTGGTCTCGTTCTGTGTGCAGCGATCTCGTTGTTAGTCGGTGCACTCGCAAAGAGCGCCTCTGCACACACTGCGCACAAATCGCACCAGCGCCTTCGCGAGCTCGCGGTTGGTCTCCGTCAGCGCCGCCACCTTGTCACGCAACTGCTGCAGCTCCTGCATGACGCTGTACACGTATCCGGTGCTCGTCTTCCCGCCCTTCGCCATGGGGCTTGCTGCTGTTGCACCAAAATGAAGGTGAGCAATGATGGAGCGGGCTTGGTTGGGACAGATGCTCAGCCTTTCAAAATGAGATTTGAGAGGGGAAACAAAGAGAAGAAGAGTGATGGTCGTCGACAATGCAAACCATATCACGACGTAGCCATAATAAAATCAAGCTACAAATCTAGTCTTGAGTGCATGCTGAATGATCTTGAGCAGGTGGTTGAAGTTGGCGCACTCACTCTCGAAGACTCGCCATCGCGTCCGTGTGTCTGCGCGCGCTCGCGGTTCTGAATGCGCTCTCTCCTCTCTGCGTGCGCACACACGTATGACAGTGGGTGCCGTTAGCGCCATCAGCACCTGCCGCATGCAGTTGTGCCATCAGCGATCGGTCGCACTCTGTTGACTGCGTGGCAGTCAGCGCCAGCATCCAAAAGCAGCGTGATGACAGCGATGTGTCCACTCTGCGCCGCTTTGTGCAGCGGCGTGTTGCCGCACGCAGTACGCGCGTTCGCATTGGCGCCGCGCTTGATCAGCAGTGCGCATACGGCTACTCGTCCAAGTAGCGCGGCGTGGTGAAGTGCTGAACAGCCTGTCTGGCGATACCAAAGGAAGATCAACCGAGGTGATGCAGTCACACCCAAGGACTGCAACCTCCTGGTAGAAACGAACTGCTGCATGCACAACTTACATTGTCGGCAGCATTTACGTCCGCGCTCTTCTTCAGCAGAAGATACTCGGCATGGCTTGCATCGCCGTTCAAGACACACGTGTGGAGAGCTGTCGTTGGATTTGGCTGCCAAGGATCACGCAGCTGCGAGTGGTACGTCTTGAAAGAGTCGCTGAGCGCGAGCGGCGTGAACTGCTTTCGGTCGGGATGTGCGCGAGTCATTGCGTGGTCCAGACGGCGCCAGCAAAGCTACCTTACAAGCACGGACAGTAAGTGATCAAAAAGCCCGAGCTCGTTTTCATCAACCCCACCAGCCCTCAAAGGTGAAACGGGTCGCGTGATCCTATTCCAAGATGCCAAAGGCTCCACGACCGACTCCACAATCTCTCGCTCAGCGCTCACAGCCACCATGCTGGTTTGGGAATCAAGACACAAGGGGAAGCGAGAGGAAAGGTGTTGAAGATTCATTTATCCAAGCGCCAGCCCGCGCGTGCCGAGGAAGAAACGCAGACAGAGAGCGCCGACACGCTGTGCGCCAACGGACAACGGAAGAGAGAGATGGTCGATCTAGGCATTAAACACAAGTGTCTGGATCGCTGTCGCGCGAAGAAGCACCGTCACGAGCTTCTTGTTCGGAGCCATGATCTTCACCGTCTGGTCCGAGTCTCCGTAGTTGTTCAAGATGGCGACGTACCGACCTTCCGGAGTGAGGAACGCGGTCCAGTCGACGCTGCCCAAGCGAGACTTGCTCTTGCTCGCCGCGTCAAACTTGAGTCGCTGTGAACCCGGAGTGAGGAACTTGGAGAAGTGACCCATGATGTAGTACATCGGCTGCTTGTAGAACTCCTTGCCGCCCTTCTCGTCGATCAGGATCGGAGCGTCGACGAAGTTCTTGGCCCAGTTGGGACCGCCGGTGGTGTCCAACACGAGGTTCCAGTCCGTCCAACCCGAGGCGAAGCTCGTGAGGTCGTTGATGATGTCCTTCGCGTAGTTGTGCGCTCGCCACCAGACGATGTTGAAGTCGTCGATTTTGACGCCCGCGCCGGTGCTGGTGATCAAGGCGTTGGGGAGGTAGCCTTCGCAGGCTTCCGTTCCGAACATGAAGACATCCGGGTACTTTGCGTAGAAGTCTTTCATCTCTGCGAAATGACCTCCAGTACCGAACGGAAAGTCGAAGTTCGAGTACCAATGGATGCCGATTCCGCTCACGTACTTGCGAGCTTCCGGGTCAGTCAAAGCGGCTTGCCAGCTTGCCAAGTGGGATTTGTTATCGTCCATCATGATGATCTTCACTTCAGGGTGGTTCGCCTTCAAGAGTGGACCGAGATCCTTCTTGATGAAGTCGCGCTCGATCTCCGTCGTGAAACGGAGACTCTGCCAAGCGTTCAACTTGACGGCTGGCTCATCTGGCTCGTTCTGCGTCGTCATCGCCCAGATCTTGATCCCCTCGTTCTTGTACGCGCTGATGAACTTGGAGTAGTACAGCGCCAGAGCTTTCCAGTACGGATCACCTGGAGATCCCTTCATCTTGGTATTCTCCGTCTTGTTCTCAACCGTCATCCAGATCGGCGGAGCCCACGATGAAGCAAAAATCGAGAGCTCGCGCTTGGTCGTGGAAAGCGCGCGCTTGATCATCTCCAACTTGTGCGAGTTTGGCGCGCGATCCACGTCAATCGAGAAGCTGGCCATGTTGAAGTCGTCCACTTTCGGGTTGTACGAGTAGATGGACTCGGAGAAATCCGTGGACGCGATGGGGATGCGAGCCGTGGTGTACTGGATGCCGCTCTCCGAGTAGTACGCGTCGAGGATCTTCTGCTGCAGGTTCGAGGTCACCTTGTACAGGTTGATGGCAGCCGCGTCCGTGAATGCGCCTCCGAAGCCGATGATCTTCTGGTACTTTGTCGTCGCGTCGATGGTGATATCTGCGTCGGCGTCAGTGCCGTCCACGAATGCGAGCTTCTCATGACGGAGGCGCTCGCCGACATTGCGAGATGTGCGGTAGAGACTGGCTTCGTTCGCATTGAGCGTGAGGTAGTCGTTCGAGACGGAGTCGCACTGCGTGGCGTTGCAGACGCAGACACCCTCGAGGTTCTTCTGGTAGCGGCTGGACCAGTTGCTGCACCCGAGCGCGAGCGCTGCGGACGTGGGGCTGGCTTGGTAGAGAAGCGCGACGGCGACAGCCTGAGAGACTGCGAAGAGCCACTTGGCGACCATGTTTGCTTTGGTTGATGCGGTGTGGTGAGAGAAGGACTGTTGCTCGGTTGACTCGAATGCTGCGAAAGGAGAAATGGCGGTTCGTGAGAACTTGAGAATAGCGAGCTCACAAGATCAGCATCTTGGGCGAGTGAGGTGCAAGGCATGGTTGGCGTGAGGTTGCGAGTAGTTTCAAGTTCAAGGGCGGATGGATCTCGTGATGTGAAGATGTTCTCTTTGCAGAAACGATACGAGATCTCATCATCTTTTGAAAGTGTGGAGGTGCATCAGTGGAAAGTGTCAGTGAGGTGCAGTGCAGTACTTGCTGTTTGCTCTTCTTTCTCAGTTCAATCAGCTGATCATTTTTCTCCGGCTTTGTCTGCTCGACAAACTCAGAATGACAGCGAGCTCTCATGCTCAATCAACAAGCTCAAGGGGGACAAAAGTCTCCCTTTTGCTTTGATCGTGAAGACTATCACACGAAGCGTCAAATGCTGTCCGCAACGTGCATTTCACCGTTGATTACTGAAATGGCCGACAGTGATCCAACACAAACACAACGCAGCCAAGAGGTGAACGTTCCAACACAGTGCCACGCTTGAACAAGAAGTGTGTTGAAGTTGTGTGCGCATGTGCATCGCGCTGAGAGTCGCAATTTGCTGGGGATCCACGCATTTCGCCATGTCCGTGATGCAGAATAGGGATCTCGAGTCGTGTTGTTCATCGCATGCTCGAGCGAGAAGATCTCCCAGCGGCTGCTCCAGCAACTCTTCCACACGATCAAAGACTGCAATGTCGCGGATGAGGAGCCGCCGCAAGCGTACTAAACACCACGCGACAACCGTTTAGTCTGACAGCAGGACCAACAGCAAAACGCTCTCTCCCTAAACGCTTCCAAACGACAAATCCAGAGCTGGTGCGCATCTCGATGATCTCTCCTCGTTTCCATCACCAGCATCTACTTGATTGTGGACAACTGGGTACATAGCCGTTGCGAAGGGACAAGTGAGCTTGAGAACCAAAACACGATTTCCAGCTGCGTAGTTTGCCTCTTCAGTCAACACACATTCGAATTGCGCTATCTCCATGCGAATGGAGTCAACATACAGGTATTTAACACCATGTTGCGCGTTCATGTGCATGCAACGATGGTGTTCTCACACAAGGCATCCTCTCACATTTGCCATTGCTCTCTTGAACAGCCGCCGAGCGAGCAACCACTATAATCAGGAAACTGTGCTCTGCAGGGCATCTCCATGACGCCGAGCGGGTCGACAAAGTGACATGTCCTGCCAGTGCTCTGCTCAGATTGCCGAATCCCACTTTGCCAGACTCCATCAGGTCAAAGCAGCGCCTGATTGCCTTGTTCACCTCTCTCAACGGCGGTGTCTCGAAGCTGGCGGAGGTCGTCAAGCGTGCGTACATACAGTACTGAAGTTGTTGACAGGAGTGCGATCCGCGTCGGCGAACCTCTCCACTTGCCAACTAGAAGAAGGAACGCGCGCATGAACACGTTGGTTGTAAGCTGGTGAGTGAGAATGACACAGCGATTCGCTCAGATACGATTGCTGTCGACCGTAAAGTGGTGGTTCTCGACCTCTATGTACGGTCCCAGGTCACTGTCGCTCGTGCATCCAATTCCCATCTTCCACATTTTGTCACAAAAAAGTCGATCGAGAAAACGGGACGTCCCGTTCGAAAAGTGTCAGATGCAAACTCTGTCGGTCTCGGTCCAGCTGAACCGCGAGAAGGATCACTGAACCGGCCCGCGGTCACTCTTCAAGTCCTATGAAGTCAAGTCTTCCAGTCAAATGGCCGATTTTCGGCAGTGCACAAGCGAAAGCTCGCTGATGCGCATGTCGATGCGGCGGTCGCCCGCCTCTCTGCTGCTGCTGCGCGCGCGAGTGCCGAGGGCGACAGCCAGCATCTCTGCGCTGCGGAGCGTATCCACCGACGCCCCATGCACCAATCGCGCGGGTCTCGCTCTGCGCTCGCAGTCTTCCAGAAGCGCAGCTCGAGCATCGATCCATCCTGCGCTGCTGGCGCGGCGCGAACTCGCCACTGCGCGCGACGCTGTTGTCAGCAGAGGCAGCGCGCAGAAGCAGAGCCTGCCCGCGGACCAGTTCGATGAGCTGAAGCAGTTTTTGATGGAGCCGGCGACGGAGGGCGAGGTCATGCTGCGCGCCAAGGAGATCGTGTCGACGATGATGCAGCAGCACGTGTTCGCGTCGATGCCCGGCCAGGAGGCGACGGTGATGGTCATGGTCGCCGACGCCATGGAGGACTACGTGTTTGCGATCGGCGTGTACGCGTGCTTGCGAGATGCGCGCGTGTCGCCGTCGCCGCTGACGCTCGAGCTGACTGCGCTGGCGTGCGCAGAGCTGGGCGACTGGAAGACTGCGACCGAGGTGGTGGAGTTCATGCACCAGGCGATCGACGTGATGCACCCGTCGAGCGACATCTACGAGAACGCGATTGTGGCGTGCTACCGCGCAAACAAGTGGATGAAGGCCAAGCAGTTTCTGGACGAGATGCAGTCGTACGGGCTCGAGGCGAGTCCCGAGATCCACTTGCAGTGCATCTCGCTCTGCATCGCGAGCAACGAGCTCACGGCGACGAAGAAGCTGCTGAGCAAGTACCTGCAGACGTTCGAGTTCGAGCCGGAAGAGGTGGAGGAATCGCTGGGCGAGCTGTACGAGCAGGCGATCGCCGCCGAGTCGCTGGAGCACGCGCTCTTCTTCCGCGAGCAGCTCCTCCAGTACGGGTTCGCATTTGACAAGCTGGCGTGTGCAGCTCTCGTGCAGCTCTGCGCCGTTCAGCGCAAGTGGCATCGCGCACGAGTGCTCCTGTCGCAGTTCCATGGCGAAGTGTCGTCACCGTCAGCGTCTCGGTCGTCGCAGTACACGCGCGACATCCGGAAGCTTCTCGACGACATGGCGCGCTACGAGTTTGACGTCTCGCTGCCGATTTACAACGCTGCGCTGCGCAACTACGGCCAGCTGGGCAAGAATGAAGACGCGTCGGTCGTGTTTGCAGCCATGAAGCAGAACGGCGTCGATCCGGACGTGGTCTCGTACGCGGCGGCGATGGCGGCGTGTGGGACGAACGTGAACGGATCCGAGCGCCTGTTTCGAGAGATGGAGAGCTGCGGCGGGATCACGCCCACGCTGGACGCGTACCACGCGTACCTCCTGGCGCCGAGCCGCGCGACCCAGTGGCAACAGGTGCTCGACCGCTACGCTGCGATCACCTCGACGTCTTCTGCTGCGAAGCAGCAAATCGACCAAGATCCCCGGATCCTGTCGCTGGTCGCGGTCGCCTACGGCCGCATGAAGCAGTACCAGAACATGCTCCAGGTGTTCACCAACATGAAAGTGCGCGGGCTGCGGCCGAATCTGTACGTGTACGGCGAAGCGATGTACGCGTACATCCACCTGGACCAGTGGCGCCACGCGCTGCTGCTCTTCGACCACATCCGCCAGGAGGGCTTCGAGCTGCGCAAGCTCGCGGACTTTGCGATGATCTGGGACGCCGCGGTGCTCGCAGCGGCGAAGGGCGAGCAGGTCGAGCGCGCAGCGTCGCTGTACGACAGCATCGTGGGGTTGCAGGCCAAGATCTCGCCGCACACAGCCGTGCTGCTCGTGGACTTGCTCCATGACGTGCCCGTCGCGACGCTCTGGGACTCGTTCCGAAAGATGGAGCACCTCCACGTCGTTCGCAAGAAGAGCTCATCGTCCTCGAAGACCACCACCAACAACAACCCACGCGTGCTCAACGCCGTGCTCAAGCGCGCGGTCGACGAGCGCGACGTGTACTTTGCCGAGAAGCTCGTGGGCGATGCCGAGGACGAGCTGGAGATCCTGCTCAACTCGATGACGTACTCGCTCATGCTGCGCCTGTACGCGGACAAGGAGAACCAGGAGAGTTTCCATGCGTGGTGCGAGAAAATGGCGCACGCGCACGTCAAGAGCACGGTGTTCACGTTCCGCGCCGTGCTGCAGCACCTCAAGACTTTGTCGGAGGGCAGCTGCGAGGACTCGTCGTACTTGCAGTCGATCAGCCAGCTGCTGGAGCTCAACTTGGATGACAACGAGAGTCGACAGGTGGACTGGATAGGACGCCACATCCTCGACACCATGGAGCGCCGCGGACTCGCGCCGGACGCGCTGAGCTTCGAGTACTTTCTGCGGCTGTCGCAGGACCCGCAGCACGCGACCCGAGTGCTCAGCGTGCTCGAGAGCACGGACGGGTTCCACTTTTCGTCGAACTTTCTGCACGCGCTCTTCGTGACGCTCGGCGGCCACCCTGAGAGTGCGCGCGTGCGCGATTTCCTGCTCAAGTGCGTCGAGGATCTCCCCCGCGGACTCTCGGACGACGCGCTCGCAGCGTACTGCTCGTCCAGCGATGCCGACAGCGCCTTGGACTTGCTCGAGGCGCTTGTGGGCACAGAGTACGAGCTCGTCGACGACCAGGTCGTGCTGTTCCTCGTCAGCGCTGCGCCGATTTCCGAAGAAGACGAAGATGAGGATGAAAATGCGGTTGTATGGAAATCGGACAGCAATGGCCGTTTGCAGCGCTTGGCGACGCTTTTGATCGACGCCGAGGTGTCACTCGAGAGCGGCTCGATGGCGTTCTTGATCCAGCAAATCGTCGGGCTCTCCAAGTCGCAGCAGCGAGATCTCGCAACCAGCAGTGCTTTGGGCATTGAAGAAGACCTCGAGGCGATGCGGGAGCTGCTCGCGTACGCGCTGAGCAGCTACTCGACCGAGCAGGTCCACGAGTTCCTCTCGCAGGTCGTGCAACAGGACGACTTCGTCCACATAGAAAGCGTGCTGAGCGCATTAGAGAACAACTAGCATGTCCATCCATCCATCTGAGCGTGTTTAAATATCACCCTGCCTCTCTGTGTGTCATTTCAACATTGCTTGCTGCTGCTCGTCGGCGTTGAACGCGAGCGCCTTGGCCGCCTGCCGCTTCTTGTACGAGATCGCCATGCGCAGCATGAACGCGTTCTCTTCGTCGTACTCGAGCTAAGATCCAGTCATTCAAAAGGAAATTTGTCAGAGACTCTGGACCTCTCAGTTGACAATATACTATGGAAAAAAGTAGTACTCTGGAGCATCCACCTCGATGGTGGGGGGCGTGCCTCCCCACTCTTTCTTGTCCTTCTCGGTCCAGACGACCTTGGCGATCTTCACGCTGCCTTCAAAGTGGTGCGTCTCGTCCTGAACCAATTGCCACAAAAGTTCAGAATTCAAGACAACCGAGCTGAACCAAAGTCCACAGAGTAGTAAACAGTCAGACGCACGCACATCAAGGAGCTTTGCGCGCAGGAAGGCAGCCAGGTTCTTGAGGTGGATCCCCTCTTTCCGCTCCACTTTGATCGCGATCACGCCCTTGGACTTGAAGCCGAGCAGGTGCAGCGCGTAGAGCATCGGCACGCCAACGATCGCCCAGATGAGCATCCTGAAGAAGAACCAGAGCCCCGGCTTCGCGTACATCATCACTTCGAGAAAGTCCTTCATCCAGTCCGTGTCATGATGGTCCAGGAGCCCGTGACGCGGTCGAGGATCTGGAACGCCAGCGAGCCCCAGAGCAGCACCTGGAGCAGCATGAGCGTCGATGCCGTGCGCTCGTTGATCTCCTGGAGCTCGCAGAGCGACCGAGATCTGCGTACCGCTCGCGCTGTCGTCCACGATCGCCGTGAAGAAGCCGCCTTGGACGCGCTCCGTGGACCCGACGTTGCAGTTGAGTTGCACCACCTGGTTCGACCCGAACGGGATGTACTCGGACACGATGAGCGAGACCGAGTTGAGCGTGATGATCTCGTCCAGCTGGTCGAGGATGCTCGAGTCGCTCACGCCGCACTCGTGCGCTCGATGCGCGGTGCTGAGCGTCGGGCGGTCGCCGAACCACAGACACTGCGGGAAGTACGCGCTCGAGACGTACGAAGCGTCCTCCGTCTCGGTCACAGACGACAAGCGGTGGTACCCACTGCCGTCGTCCACGAGCCAGTACTCCTCGCCGTCCCAGTCGACGCGGAGCAGGTG
>JAASFO010001030.1:0-10152 GCA_023333815.1 Globisporangium recalcitrans
CGTCTCCGTAGTCACTGCAGTAGTACTAGCAATCGCGAGAGACGGCGAGCTCGAGAAAGGCGCGTCCGGGACGCTCACACTTGCGCTTGCCGACGAGGAAGAAGACGAAGACGACTCACTCACCACCACGGGTGCAGTCGCTGTCGTGGCAGTCACTGCAGCCGCCTGCGAGTTCGCCTTCTTGCGGCCAAAAGGGGTCGAGAAGCGCGACATGAGCGACTTGACCTGCGCAGGCGCGGCGTTCATGAGCTTCTTACTGGACGCGGAAAGCGTGGCGCCGGCCGCCGCCCCTGCCGTCGCGGGGGACAGCCCGTCTTCCTGCTCCGGGTCCTCTGCGTCCGCGTTCTTGCTGTTGGTGTTCTCCTGTGGGTGTTGTGGCTGCGGGGGCTCTTTGCCCGCAGCCCCCTGCTGCTGCTTGGCGACGCCGACGTCCGCCATGTGGTGTCGTCTCGCCTGCGTGCCGCGTTTCTCCAAATGAGTTGTTGAGGTTGGCGAGTTTGGAGGGGTAAAGGAGAAAAAAAAAGGAGGGGTGAACGAGAGAGAGAGAGAAAATTGTGGAGCAGAAAATAGAAGATGCCGCAGTGGAGGCAAGTGGACGCATAAACGCGACCATGCAAAAAGACGTCCATTTTCTGGAATCGAAAAATGCACACAAACACAGTTTGGAATCTGATCGTCCACTCGATAGTGGATCGTGGTGGACGCGCGCTTTTTGTGAATTATCAGCATTGCGATTTGTCTCTGTCCTCAATAAACGAACTGCAGCATCAGAAGCCTACGTCATGAGCAAATTGGCGTCAAGGCTTCGACAACTAACTCGGACAAAACAAACCCCCTCTTCTCGTTCTCTTCTCTCTCCCTCAAGAAACCCATCACAACCCGTTCTTTTCCTTGTCAGACACCACAAGAACCAAGACGAACTTGTTTCTCATGCCCATTTCGTGAAGAAAGACAACTTACATCTTCTTTGCAATAGCATCAAAACTCACGACTGCATTACCAACGCATACCCTTTTGTAGCTGCTTGGATCTGGCCATCTCCTAGTGGCGTTCTTCTCGGCCACGCTCGCTCACTCCCCATAATCTGTTCTTCATCGTTGCCTTTATGGCTGAGTGGTGGTGGTCAGTCCCTGAGTCGACTGGTGCTTCTCGGTTCCTAGACTTGTAGGCATCGTGCGGACGAGGCACCAACACACTCTGGATGGCTGGGTTGGCTGATTTGTGTGTGTGTGTGGGGGGGGAAAACATCCCTTACTGTACAATTGCTTGTTGCTGTCTTCATTGTGGAACGTGGGGAGTCACACGAAGCTCAGCTCTCTCTCTCTCTGAGTTTACTTACGACTCAAAGTCGAGCTCGATGTCCGCGAGATTGGCGTCTTCTTCCGTGATGTAGTCGTTCACAAAGAGACTCTCCCAGCGGAGCACGACCGACGAGAACACCTTCGCGAGCTCCTCCATCAGCAGCTCCGGCTGCTTGCCCATGCTGTCGTAGCCCCCCACACCCTGCACCATACAGCCCTCGACGACAGAGCCGTCGCTGTTTGTCTTCGTGATGTCGTCAAACGCGTACCCGTTGCACTCGTCGTGATGGCCGAAACTCGTCGACTCGGGTAATGCGACCGATCGGTTCGCAAAGAAACACCGGTTGCCAGGGTAGTTGTCGTCGTGCGAGACAAACTGCACGGTCACAGACCCGAGGTTCGGCTTTCCGGGCAGCGCCTTGACCGTATCGACGACTTTCAGGTGCTCATTGAACACCTTGAGAACCTTCTTCGCGTGCACCTCGGGGAAAGTCTCAATGTACTTTGCAGGCTCGATGCGGTGCATGCGCTGCGCGACGTCAAAGCCGCGCACTCCCGGGAAGAACTTTTTGCCCGTGGCATAGTACCGCGTGCCTTCGAACCAGAATCGGATCTTCCAGCCGAACGCGGTCTGCGAGATGTCCGGCTGCTCAGGCGGCACCAGGATCTTGGACAAAATCCGCTTCGTCTCTTCGACTTTCAAGTGGAGGTGATCGATGTCGTCGTACTCGCGCCACTGCTGCATCATGCTGTTGGGGGAAGGATGATGGCGGTGATGGCTGCTAGTTGTTGACAGCGGTGGCGTCCGGCTGAACGGCGCGATCTCTTCCGACTTGATGTCGAACACGGGCTGCTCCACGGCCGCGGGGCTGTACGAGGACGTCACGGCGACGCGGCCATTCGCGTCGATGCGTCCCGGACTCGCAGCGACAATCGCGGAACTGGTAGAACCAGTGGAGCTGCTGATACTGATGGTGGTGGATCGTTGTAAGAGCTGCTCTTTCTCGCGTGTGAGCGCCTCGACCTGTTGCCGCTGTTGCCGCAGCTCCCACTCGTACGACTTGATCGTGTGGGAAATGAACTCTTCCAGCTGGAACACCTTCTTGCGGAGCTCTTCCGTCTCTTTCTGTGAACGACAAATACCAACCATACACACACAGAAAGCGTTAGTACAGAAGCCACAGCAGCAGCAAACACAACACGAGTCGCTGGTAACAACAGCAAAACACATCACTCACGCGCTGTCGGTCGCGGCAGCGGCGGGAGGCTGCGCGCACTTGTTCTCGTCGGCGCTGCGCCTTGCGCTGCAGGATGGCGTCGGGAGTGAGCATGTCGCTGCCGAGCAGCACGCCTGCGCCGCCACTGGACGTCTTGAGCTTGCTCTGCTTGTACCCCTGCGGCTTGTTACCCGCGGCTTCCAGCAGCTCGTCGTCCGAGTGGACATTCTCCGCGTCAGCGCCACTCACTGGCGAGGAGAGCGCGCTCAGCATGCGCTTCTTGGTCTCCAGGAGCTGGTGGCAGAGCGGCGACATCATCGACATGTCCAAGTCGCTCAGTCCAGAGGAAGAAAGAGGGAGCGCGGACCCCACACTGTTGCCGCGCGCGCTGCTGTTCTCGTCGCGCTCGGTGCGCTTGCCCGCGCGGACGCCGCCACTGGAGGAGGAGGAGGAGGACGCAGACAGCCGCGCGCCGCTGATCGCGCGCAGCGGGATGCTGAAGTTGAGCTGCTTGGCGCTCTTGCCGTCCACAGAGGAGAAGGCTGCCGGAGACAGAGACGCAGTCATCTTGCTGCTACTGGCGCGCGCAGGTTCCATTGTGAGAAGACCTGCTCAAAAAGAGAAAAGAGTGCAAGCAGCGCTCTTTCTGTCACGCACACTGTGTGTTGATGGCAAAGAGGAAGAAGAAACGGGAAAGGGGTGTCAGTGCTCCACAAACAAACAAACCAGACAAAGCAAAACAACTGTGCGCGCAACTGCTGGTTGGATTAGACTTTGCACTCCACTTCTTTTCATCCTCCCACAACAGTGGCTCGTTTCTGGCCGACTTGTTGCCAACAAATCGACCAGAAACGAGCCGTTGTGAAAGTGCGGGTAGGGGACAGAGTTGCGCACATGTCGTCTTTCGACAATGATGTGGAACGATCGGCTTTCACAAGGGATAGAACCCAGCGAAAACAGTGCCTTCTGCAGACAAATGAACGCAAAAGAAAAAGCTGGTCCGCATCGTTTTCAGCAGGGAATCAATGTCGGAAGGGTGTTTCGTCCTGTTGTCGCGGAACAGCTTGAACCCTGCCTCGTCACATTTCGAAGCTCTTTTTGTTTTCAAACAATCAGGACTTCAACCTGAAACCAAGTCGAGAAATGGGAGCTTGGAGCATTTCCAGAGCAGGACGGACTGAGTGAACCGAACAGCGGTGCTGGTGGTCATACAAGGAGCCCAAATGCGTCAGTCTATTCTCTACGCTCGCGAGAACTGAGCGACTTACCCACGCTGTGCGAGAGAATGGCATGGACTGCAGCTCCTAGCGGTGAGCGCATCAACACTGGGTCTGTTTCGTGCAGACGCTGATGGGTGCGGTGTTGCGAGAGGTTCATAAATTTGCATTTATTTCGAATTGCTGCCTAGAATTGGTTCGAAGACCATCACTCGGAGTGTCAACTGATTGCGTGCTTCTTTGAGCTGCGAGCCGCATAAGTATTCACTGTTTCAATAAATCAGACGAGGATTGGCAATTGGTGCTGAAAGCCTTTCTGCTCTGTACAAAGACTTTTGCAAGGTCTCCGCAAAAACTGGCGTGTTTGGTGCTCGGATTTGCTGCAGCATCTCGCGGTCATCAACCAATGACTGCGCCAAGCTTCTCAATGATTCCAATTGTGCTTGAAAGACTCTTTTGCTCGATTTGGAGTTTTTAATGCAACTGGCATAGTGGAAACCTCGATAGTGACCATGTTCAAGGTCTTTTGTGTGATCGCGACTGCCTTCATTTCCTATCCGCCAACCCCTCACCCCACTTTTTCCATTCGCCTCCAGAATAAACATGCGCGCAAGCCCTACACGCCAGTGTCAGATGAGTGTACCGCACGCGCGTGTCAGAAAAGAGCCGAGAGATGGACGCGCTCACTCGCTCTCCTAAAATGCGAATTTTCTCTCACTAGCCAATGGCAGCAGTCGAGATTTCTCGATTTGGCGTCACTTCGCTCTCTTTTTGCTCCTTGCATAGACTCCGTTCGTAACATGGCGCTCACTTCCACCAGCTCGTAAGCGAACAGACTCAACACCAAAAATGCTTCATACCCAAGCAGTCAGCCGCCTTCCGATTGCCAGTTGACGCCAAGCAGCGCTCGCCTTGCGTCAGCTGGCTCCAACCTGCTGGTCGTTGCGTCAGCTTTTGCATGCTTCTCCCTCCCTCCCTTCCTCACACCAAAAAAACAAGAGCTGAGCCACTTCTTCTTCTATTAGGGTGAAATGAGCAGGAGAAAGTCAATCCGGTCATCTGCAAGAGCCAAGAATGGTGACGACAGCCATTCGGCTCGAAAACGCTCCGACCAGCATTCGATTTCTCCAACGCATGCCTGCTTGGCATATGA
The DNA here is from genome assembly GCA_023333815.1 of Globisporangium recalcitrans. Classification (NCBI taxonomy): domain Eukaryota; phylum Oomycota; class Peronosporomycetes; order Pythiales; family Pythiaceae; genus Globisporangium; species Globisporangium recalcitrans. Next base: position 4,889 of record JAASFO010001030.1, read on the forward strand.
AATGATGTGGCGTGTTGTCGCTGGCATAGTTCGCGTCCCAAACGGAGACTCTCGACTTTTGTTTCTCTTTCGTTCCTACGAAGACGATGTTGAGGTGGGATGCGCGCTCGCGTTTGATTCCTCCTTCTCTTCTTGGATGCCTCGAGAAAGGAGAAGAAGCAAACGACCAACTCAACCAACGCAAAAGCTATCGGAGACCGAACAGACCAATCCGAAGTAGGGAAATCAATTGAGAGAGCTTCTCTCACGGGTGCCATTTTGTATTTTGTTGAAATGCGCAAACGCATCATTGCTCTGTTTACGATCGGACTGACTTTTGCAACTCGCAATTTGAGAGAAGCTCGCAATCCCACTGCAGCCACCCTCTCAACAGCACTTTCCCATCGCCATCTTGAGCTTCTTCTGACGTCAGCTTCAACACAAGCATGGACAAATAGTTGCTCAGGGTACGACAACAACGCGCTGCCCTTTCACAAAGCAGCGTTGACGCGACAAACTCTCTCAGCTTTTCTTGACGGCTCCTTAAAACTCCGACTCAGCGAGCACGAGAGCAAAGCGCACCGTGTTCTTCTTGAACGCTGCGTACATGCGGTTGACCACGAGCGGACTCTCTTCGACCTCTCTGTCACTGCCACGCGATGCGTCTTCGTCGTCATTTGAGTCCTCCGCGTAGTACTGTTCTCTCAGAAACGGACGCGGGCTGATGCAGCGCAGCACGTACTCGCGCTGCACAGGACCCGACAGCACCGGGTTCAGCAGCACGAGCGTCGTCACGCGCTGTCGCAGACTCTCGACTTTCAGCAACTCGGAAATGCTCTTGGGTCTTCTTTCTCCAACGCCCTGCACTGCTCGATCACTGCTCGCTTGTCTGTGATTCTGCGCCTGCAACAGCAGCAAGTTGACCAGCTCGATGCTCTCAGGGGCTGCTCGGTGGCTTTCATCCTCTGGTGGGAAATACTTCAACAGCGCGAGCGCGTTCGAGAGCAGCGCCTCGACGTACTCCATTTCCAGCACGAGCTTCCAGCACGCGTCCAGCGCCATCTCAAACGCCACTTGTAGCTGCCCTTTCGCTCGCTCGTGCTCTTCTCGCTGGTCTTTCCCCGCTGGGAACGCCACTTGCGACTCGGCCAGCGCTTCATCGAGCAACGAGATCGCGCGGTTGCAGCGCTCGTGCAGATCGTGCATCGCCGCATGGAACACCGGGAGCTCCTCGCTTGGAAACGGCAGCGCAGTCTCCAGAGTGTAGAACGCGCTCGCGATCACGCCCGCGAGCATCTGGTGGAAGAGCTCGTGCGGAGAGATCGTCTCCAGGTAGTGGTAGATCTTCTCCGACTCGTGCAGCGGGTCGAAAAGACACTTTTGGCGAGCCACAGGGATCGGCGCCGAGGTTTCCCACATCTGCTGCCACAGGTGCTGCTGGTTCGTCGTTGATCCAAAGCGCATGCGATCCGAGAGCATGCCGTGCTTCTCAAACCACCAGACATTTTCACCCTCGAGTGGCAATGTCTTCAGCACTTCTCCACCTAACAAAGGATCGATCGGGATCCAGTCTTTCGGCGAGTACCATCGAATGAAATCCGCCAAGCAGCAACCAGGGTTCGCGGCTTTGAAGGCTTGCATGTCGGAGACCAGTGCTGCACTCTGGAGTTGCTGGCGAAGCACCGCCGACTCGACACTCGCGCCGAGTCGAGACAGCAAGTCCTGCTGCTGCTTCGCGATATCTTCGGTCATCGGCACTGCCACTTGCGTCATTGGCTCCATCATGACTGCATTCGTTTTCAGACAATACACCCCTGGGATAGGTCGTCGAGCCCCTTCAGCAACTGCTGTCGCTGAAGCTGCAGTGTGATGCGCTTCCTGCTGCTCGATCGAATCGAAAAACTCGTCGTCGCTTCCAGGAGAATCGCCAATCTCTTCTTCTTCTTCTTCTTCTTCTTCTTCGTAGTCGAGCGTAAACGACGTGAGGTCCGCAACCTTGGACTCCTTTGGAGCTAGCTGAGCGTTTTCTACTGGATAAGAAGGGGGCGATCGAGTGATCTCAGCTTGCCTGAAATACAGGAAGCAACACTTTAAGTCAGATACTGGATTGTAGGCATCGAAGACTCGATGAACATCTACCTCAAGATACAGCAATTCAGCAGCTGAAGCTTCTGGTGCAAGAGACACTGGTGGAAATCTGGCGGAGGCAGCTGCAGCGATTCTGCGTCCAATAGAAACAGTGTGTCGAGCGACCTGGTCGTGTTGGAACTCCTCTGCTCGCCGTCTTCCACAGTGGTGCTCTGCGGCGAGACACATAGTAGCAGACAATACATTAGACAATGGTTGCCCGACTGTGTATTAAGCACAGCACATCCAGCAGCACAACGCACCATCGCAGGCAGCAGTTGCAACTGGAACCATCTCTCTCGCAGCATCTTGACAAACTCAACCCACAGAAGTGACATGGCATTCAGTCCATCTAATCGAGACACCCCACAGCAAAACACACACACACGGCACAAAAGTTAGTACCAACTTAACACAGCAGAGGAGGCACGAAACCAAGAGCCCACTTACGCAATTGACCCATTCGGCAAGCCAAGATGGAGACCAGCTGACCGATCGGAGCGCTATGAGCGACAGAGGAGTGCGTGGACGATGCCATTGGAGTATTCTCTACTCTCCCATTCGCCAGGTCTTCGTCCTCAAAGAGCTCAACCACAATGCGCCGGATCTCCTCAATGTCAGTCCCCTTCCAGGTCGCTGCGGACACGAGCGACGACGTCAGAGTCCCGATAGCGTTTCCGATCACAACCGCTGCGCGAGCTGCTGGGATTGACTCGTGGAGTCTAGACGAAGACAACGGCGGTCCATCGCCTGAAGTTGACGACGGTGCAGATGCAGAAGATCCGCCACCGGACGATGACGACGGAGCGTAGGGCAAATTTGGCGCCAACTCGGAAACGAGGATGTCTTTACTGAGCTCTCTCGAGTTCGAGTACGCCTGAACCAGGTTCGCGACTACTTTGCTCAGCGCTAGTTGGGGCTTGCGCTCATTGTCCGACCTGAGGTTCTGGAACCGCGCTTCGAGCATCCACTCAGGTGCTTTCTTTGCGTCCAAGCTCGAGTGTACGACGTTGTCGACATACGTCCCTTCACGGAGATTCGGCCAGATCACAGTGAGGTCCATGCCAACAAGTGGGGACGTTCTAGACCCGACAAAGTGGGTGTGTCGACTTCCAAAGAGGTCGCGAATCACCCTCTCGTGCTCTGGCCGATTCTCAGTCTTGCCAACTTGCTCCTCGTCGGATGGAAAGTGCTCTGCTTCAATCTCTCGAGGGTCTTCGGCGCGTGTCCACGTGTACCCAAACGAAGCCGACACCAGCATCCCGATCGGTACTTCGTTCGAATCTGGATCCCCACCACCGACGACAACGCGGTACTTCTCTTCGATGTGGTACGGAAGTTGCAACTTGAGCTTGAAGAAGTCGAGCAGACCGCTGATGCAGCTCTGATTCGAGCTCACTTCTGGGATCGAGTCGGTCTCAAACGCAATCGACACATTGCCCGTCGCTCCAGGTACAGCGGAGCCCAGCCACGTGCCTCGCGATGGCTCGTACGTGGGCACAAACGCGGGGAGCGTGCAGTTGCAGTTGTTCAGCGCGATCGTCAGCGCCGAGAGCAGCAGACCAGACTCGTTCTGGTCCACCGCGATGTCGAGCATAAAGTCTTTGCTTTCTTCGTCGCTAGGATCGTTCGATGGCGGGTTCTTCACATTCAGTTTCTGCTCCAAGTCCTTGCTCAAGCCGGTTCCGTCACGTGTTGCTGCCATGGACGGCGACGACGATGGCGACGCCACTGCCGCTGGCCGCGAGCGGTTCATCGTGCTCGCAGGTTTCCGCGTCGCGCTCTGCGACGTCCGGCTCAGAAACAGAAACTCGTCAACACCAAACCACTTTTGCACGCTCTGGAACGCCGCGCGCTTGTTGCAGAGCTGCTCTTCCTCGGGTGTCAGTGAGCCGTTCGTGCCAGACGCCGCATCCGCAAACCCAGATGAACCCTGGAAGCCCGCGTGCTTGCTGCTGTTGTGATTGCTGGGACCAAAAGGCTGCTGCTGTCGTCGACGCCAGTTGTGCCAGTGGAAATCGCGCTGTGTGTCAGCGATGGAGAGCATCGTCGGCGTAAAGTGCTCCAATCCCTCCTGCCACTTCTTTGTCGTCGTCTTGGTACTACCACCACCGCTGTTGATACCGCCAATCTCAACTGGAGCGCCATTATCAGCATCAGTTGAAGCAGCAGAAGAAGAACCACCACGACCACGCAGCTGCTGCTTGTGCTGGTTCGACGCAAAGAGTGTGAGCGCGTAGCAGCTCGGCGCCGCGCCGTTGCCGTGCTGGTCCAGCTCCAGCACGCGCGTCCACGTGAGCGGCTCGTCGCTGTCGCCATGTTCGTGATTCTGCAGCTGTTGCGCTTGCTGCTGCTTGTGCTGCGGGTGTGGGCACGCGACCGAGAGCGCCTCGGGCGATGCGTGGCCCTTGTTCGAGAGCTGCCACGCGATGAGCGTCTGCTCCACGTCCGACACGAACTGCTCGAGCGCCGTGGCGTTCGTGAAGTCCACGAACTGGCTGCTCGGGTCTTCCTCCACCTCCATCGTCATGGCATGTGCTTTCTTCGCTTCTCGCTTGCGATCTCCTTCTCCTTCGTGTTTGTTGACAGTCTAGCCAAGATTCTTCGACATCAACCGTGCTCACCTTAAAACCGCGTAGGATATGAACACCGGTACAATTTGTGTTGATGCTCAGTTCAAAGGTCTTAAGAGAAGCCATTTCTGGTCTTCGACGGTTGTCATATCGGTATATCGTCTGTTTTGAAACCTGGATGTTTATAGGTTCGTTTTCAAATGAAGCACTGCACTTTGTAGTTTCGACGTTGTAGGTTGGATGGAAATGGGAAGACTTTGGAACACAGGTTCAAGCGGTCTCAGTCTCCCCAGTCGCACCACCTCCGCCTCCGCCACCACCAGACTCTGCTTCTGGTTCTCGGCTGAACCCAGACTGATCAACTGGTGTGCATTATGATTCGCGCGCAGGGCGTGCTCGTAATGGCGTTGAATGAGTTCGCGTTGGTGCTTGGTGTGATGCGGTTGTTTGTTGCTCGATGACGTCGACTCGCGCGGAGCTCGCTGGTCGTGGATCCAACGACACACGAGAGGCATGGAGATGACCCGAATGATGATCGTGTAAAGCTGGTGCACCACACCTATCACCGCGATCACACCAGCCAAA
>JAASFO010001031.1:0-10118 GCA_023333815.1 Globisporangium recalcitrans
ATCGTCTCGCGTCGTGCAAGGCGAACAACCCAGAGTGCGCCATCAGTGCGGCGCAGACCCGGACCGCGCTCGGCGAAGGCGCTGCGCTGCTCGGCGTCATGGGCGGCATGAAGAACGAGTCGGTCAGCGTTGAACACGCACGCTCGTTCCTCGTGCTCGAGATGATCCCAGTCGACTACACCAAGGCGGCGGTGCCAATCACGCTCACCGACCTCGGCGCGTTCTCGGCCAAGATCGCTGCGTTCACTGTTTAAGCAAAATGAGAATGTGAACAATTGATTACATTATTCGGTCTCGTGATTGACAATATTCGTGCGGGGATGCCGCCAGTTATGGTAACGTACGCTGCTGGCAGTAGTCTCTGTGGATGCAAAGTAGAGGTCGATACTACTACATGGTAACCCGGAGAATGCTGCTCTTATACTCTTGTGCTGGAAAGCATTCCGAGTCGTGGCTGCGATGCGGCAATACTCTTGAAGGGCAGTAGTAGTATGTTGGTTGCGTCGCAACTGTGCATGCCTCGTCGAGCTGATGAAGCGGCACACATTCGAGCACCGTCACCAGATGGATGCGCAGATAATAGCAAATATTAGACAGTCGAAACTATTTGTCTCGCACGAGATCGTTGCATTTTGCCGTCTACTGAAATGTCAGTCTACACCGAAATGCAACAGATGCCTCGACAAGTCGGTTCGAGAAGAAACCGACACAATCAGGTAAAACTAACGGTTTGTGCAAAAGCTAGAACCGCTTGACACAGAAACCGGCTTTCTCAATTTTGAAACACACTCGCGATTGAAAATAACGAGGCAACATGCTTTGACAAGGTTGATTTCAAGCGTCCACTGTGTTGGTCTGAACGGCAGACGCAACGACAAATCTGACATTCAGATCATCGGGATCGTTTCGATTCACTAGTGCATAGTCCTAACAACACTCACTCTGTTGCAGGTGGCGCCTCTGAGTGTGCGGCTATCATCCTACTAGAACAGTCCCTGCAGCTAATTCCACCACCAGGATTCCATTCGCTTCGAATGCATCGCTGCCCAACGACTTCGAAAGCGCCAAGGTGGAATTTATGTTCACCGCGCTTTCATGATTCTTTTATACAAAATGTCCGCCTCCCATCCACTTTAAACCGTAAGGGCGATGATCTGCGCGACCGTCGCGCGCACGTCGGCGACCGTGATCGGCGTCGAAGCCCCCTTCCAGCCCTCTGGGATGCGCTCTTCCACCACGAACGAGCGCACGACGTCGGCGCTCACGGTCGTCTCGTTGCTCTTGGCGCCGAAGCCGAGCAGGAAGATCGCAGCCTCCGAGTACGCGAGCGTCTGCTGCGTGGCGCCGAACACCACCTCTGGGTTCACGGTCTTGCTGTTGACGAGACGCGCCTTGCGCACCGCGCCGAGCTCCTTTACACCAAAGTTGCCGTTCTCGTCCGCGTGGGAGAACAGGTCGACCACAAGCTCCGTGTCGATCACAACGGGGTCCTGACCAAAGTGCAGGTCTTTGTGCACGAGCGACGCGTCGTGCTCGATCATGTTGTGGATGCCGAGAAAGTCGAGCGAGAACACTTCAGGCACTGCGTTGAGCAGCGTCTGGGCGGAGTCGTCGGCGAGGCTGTAGACACCCATGATGGCTTCACGGAGCACAGCCTTGGTGATGTTCTGGCCGTCACGAGGGAGCACGCCGTGGTTCGCGAGCGCGTTCAGCGCTGGGCATGGTGCGCGACGGTAGGCAGCATCAGCACCTGGGATGCCGGAGACCTCGTCGCTCGCAGGACGGAAGTACTCGCCGACTTCAAGCGACTGGGCTGGGCTGATCGCGGCGACGGCGACGACAGCGGCGAACGCGACGAGCGAGCGGACAAAGGAGACCATCTTGAGAGAAGGGAGTTCTTGGCTGGAGGGAGGGAAGGATATTTGATCAGAGGGGATCAAAATGAGGAATGAGACGACAATGACGATGATGAAGAAGAAGGCATTTCGCTGCGAGTCAGTGGGTGTGGGTTGGTCACCCCATGGTATCCGATGGTCCATGATGAGAAGTCTCCACGACAGTCTGTAGGGATTGACCAAGAGAGAGAGAGCACGCAGCAGAGAAACAGGTACCTCTAGGCTAGATGTTGAGGCTCTATGGCGTCGATCTCTGTCCACTTTGCTGGAGGTAGGAAACTGTGCATGCGAGGGAACACGAGAACGAAGGAGCGACATCTCGATTGGATCTTTCGGTTGATTGTTGGTCATGGGACTCGAGGTTTGTGAACGCGCTCTAACTCGTTTTAGCGACAGTGGAGGGTGGAAATAGCGATCTACAACGATCCGGTAGATGCACGAAACCACCTTGAATCATGAAATTTCGAGCGAAAGTCTGGCTTTTGCTTGTCTCTTGGTGGCTTTTTATAGTAAAACATAGCTCAGATCGTCCATTCGGATATGAAAACGCGCAACTCTAGGAACCATACACCCGGAGTTGAGATCGCGCGCAACCAGGTTCGTGCAGTGGCTCTTGGGCGAGAAGCTGAGACCACCAGACTCTCATCACCATGTCGCGGCGTTGCACTGATTGTGTGGCGACAAAGACCCGAGTCTTCTCTCTCGTTGTTCGTCGCACCGGCTCTTTTGTCTCCCTCTTTCAAACTCCACCACCCGCCCTCCCCACCAGAAAACGGATTGAGATCCACGACGCTGAGTTCTGCTCTATGTGGTTGGTTCTGTATCCTACTTCGCATGAGTAAACACCAAAAAGAGGCTTCCAATCAGCCCTGACCGCAGTAGGCTTTGACTCGCGAGGTCTACACGATATGGCAGAGCGCGAATACCTTCTGACGCAACGGGAATGGAAGTGCCCACTGCACGCTCCGCGATTGACTCAATACCAGTGGAGTGTTCTACGAGGACTCAGACCCTCCAGATCAATCTCGACTTTTCAACACAGAGATTCAACGCGAATGAAACAAATAATCTGTCAAACTCCAGCAGCCAGTTACCATGACCAGCCGCTGACGTTTACATTCTCCTTCAAATGCAACACAGCCAAAATCGACAATACCAACTACAGGACTACACCTAGAGAGCGTACGACGCGATCTTGGACGAGTACGTGCTCAGGTCGACGAGCGAGATCGGGGTCTCGGACTTCTGGAAGTCGAGCGGGATCATCTCGAGCACGAGGAACGAGAGCGCGTGCGCGACGCTGATCGTGTCGTTCTGGCGCTTGCCACCCATCGCCGCGATGAACGCCGCACCCTCCGCGAACGCCGTGCGCGCCTGCCCGGCGCCGAACGTGCACTCTGGGTTGTTGGCCAAGCAGGCTGCGAGGCGGTCCTTGCGGGTTTTGCCGACCTCTGGGATTCCCAAGCGGCCGTCACCGTTGGCGCGCTGGAGGAAGTCCACGACGAGCGGGATGCTCACCTCGTTCGGGTTGCCGCCAAAGTGCGCGTCCGCGTGCACGAGCGACGCGTCGTGCTCAATGAGGTTGTGCGTGCTGAGGAAGTCGAGGCTGACTGGGTCCGGCACCTGGCTCACGAGCACCGCCGCGAGGTCCGTGCCGATGTTGTACACCGACTGGATCGCGTTCGAGAGCACCGCGTGGCTGATGTTCTTGCCGTCGCGAGGGAGGTAGCCGTGATTCGCGAGCGTGTTGAGACCTGGGCACGGCGAGCGACGGAACGCAGCGGTGGTGCCTGGAGTGCCCGAGACCACGAGCGAGCCGAATGGACGGAAGTACGTGCCGACGCTCAAGCCTTCAACTGGAGCAGTGAGAGTGGCGATCGCGGCGACGGCGGCGAGGGCGAGCTGGGTAATCGAGACCATGGTGGAGAGGGAATCGAGTAGATTGGGGGGAAGGGCGAGGGCTGGGATTTGCTGTTCTAGGAACGAGGCAAATAGGGAAGTGAGCTGCCATGAGACCAGGGATCTGGCGGAGTTCGGCGACAAAAGAGCACATCAGAGAGAGCTCAGTAAAAGTCAACTTGCGAGTGGACAGCGAAAGTGAAGAGTGCGAAGAGCTCACACACACTTTCCCGTTGGTCCAGGATAGAGATGGCAAAAGCTCAGCTCATCCGAGTGGTGGCTTGGCATCCTTGAGCTTCAACGAGTCGAGATGCGTGTCGTAACGCTTTGGTCGACAGGGAACATGTGTGTGCGTGGAAGCTTCTGCGTAATCGCTGGTGGCAGGCGACAACAGAGAAAAAGTCGAGCAGCGTGTCCTCTACTGAAAGTGAACAGACTGGCCAATGTGACATCCGAGACTCGTAGCAGGGTGTCTCGTATGGCCACATTGGTTTGGTAGACTGTGAATGACTCTGGAAGCCTCCACTGAAACTCCCCGCAAAACCATGCAATCAATTGTCCAAAGAGGAGAAAATGCATATGAAGCGCTGGGAACAAAACGCGTCATCTCCCCTGCATACGGGTCATCAACCCTGCTGGTTCACAAGCTCGCAGCAATTCCGAAGGTGCTGTGTCGTGGTGAAGTGCAGCATCTGGACTCAATAGACGAGGGCACCTTGTCCTGCTTATGCGCTGTGCGAGCTCCTCTGGCTCAACGAAATCGGGTTCAGAGTGCGACAGCTGTTGCAGTTCGCAACGCCACGAACGACAGCTATTGCCCAGAAAAGAGCCAAACACGACAGTCGCGAGTGACAAGCACAGGGCGACTGTCCTTGCGTCCCGTATTGACAGGACAAGCGAAATCCTCCAGGACGATTATGTGCCAGTTGGTGAGTCGCCGTGTGTCCACTGCGTGTTGCTGTTTCTGTGTGTACACGATCCTCTTGAGACTGCGACTTTGATTCATAGACGACACACTACCAAGCAATGCTTCAGATTGGTGCCAACACTGACCAACATATTCCGATATCTCGTGAAGATCTTTTGGTGAAACGTATCAAGAGAGTAGAGTGGATACCAGCGAGCGGAGAACGCGAGCCTTGCAGGGAGGAGGTGGAGGTTGCGTGCGTAATTTGGTCACCCCAGCAAAACTGCAACTTCGAAAGGAGGAGAGCTTGCAGGTTTTCGATGCAGTCTCCGCTATCTGTAGAGCCCCGAATCGCTTGGATGCAGTATCGCATTGTTCCGGACAGAGCACACATCGAGAGGCAACCGGCAACCGTTCCTTTACATACCGCGCCACAGTCAGTCAGCCGGAGAAATCTGTCCACTCTCGCAGAACGAAGTCTCTGTCCAGTTTTGTTCTGAGTTCGACTGAGTCTGTACCGTGGCAACGTCACATTGTTAGCGACTGTGGCCTGTCTCTGTGCCCACGAAAGGGAACGCGTTCAGCAGCTGTGGCACATGAGTCCGCACTTCAAATATATCCCAACCTCAATCGGAGATCCTTCAAGGTAGTTGGAATGAATATGCGCGCACTTTGTGAAGCGTTGGAATGTGTCACTGAGTACAATGGCATCACGCCAGTGCGGTGCGCGTCTGCAATTTCTTGGAGTTCGCCACATAGGAATCTTGTGAAATGCGTTCACCGAACGAACGGGTCATCTCCTATGATGCAGATTATATTAGCACACTTCGATGGGTATCCCAGCGCTCTCTCTCTCTCTCTCTCTCTCTCCTGGTCTCCCTCATACGTCTTTCGCGGTTCAGTAGATCTCATGTGTTACTTATATGCCAACCACCAAACGGGAATCCCTGAAGAAGCTCCAGCCGAATATACCGTCTAAACGGCGTACGCGGCGATCTTGGTCGAGTAGGTGCCGAGGTCCGCGAGCGTGACAGGCGTCTCGGGCTTCTTGTAGTTGCTCGGAATGCGCTCCTCGACCAGGAACGAGCGCGCGTGGGCGACGCTCACCGTGTCGTTGTTGCTGCGACCGCCCATGATGACAACCAGCGCAGCGGCCTCGGCGAACGCGTTACTGGTTTGCGCAGTGCCAAACGTGCAGTTTGGGTTGTTGGACTTGCAGGCTGCGAGGCGGTCCTTGCGCGCCTTGCCAACCTCAGGGAAGCCGATCGCCCCCTGCGCGTTGGTGCGCGAGAGCAAGTCCGCGGCGAGCACCAGGCTCACTTCCGTTGGTGGGCGACCATAGTACGAGTCCAAGTGCACGAGCGACGCGTCGTGCTCGATGAAGCCGTGCGTGCCGAGCAAGTCGAGGTTGATCGTTTCCGGCACCTGGCTCACAAGCGCGGCGGCGAGGTCGGAGCCGAGGTTGTAGACCGACACGAGCGCCTCCGAGAGCACGGCACGGGTGATGTTCTGGCCGTCGCGGGACAAGTATCCGTGGTTTGCGAGAGAGTTGAGACCTGGACATGGTGCTCGACGGTAGGCGGCAGTGGTGCCCGGGACGCCGGACACGATGCTCCCGCTTGGACGGTAGTAGTCGCCGGTCTTGAGCGTGACGGCGGCGGAAGCAGTGCTAGTAGCGGTCGCGACAAAGGTGCAGACAGCGAGCAAACTCTTGATGATCGAGACCATGGTGGAGACTGGAAGCGTGGAGAGGGACTGGAGGCTGGAGGTGTTCGTGGTGGACTCGAGACGAGTAGAATTGGGAAATGAGCTCTTCGGTTGGTGCCCGATCTCGTTCGAGGGGAGTGGACGCGGTGCAGCCTTTCGGAATCCAGGGGTTTGTGCTGCTCTCAATCTGAGAGGATCCTGTCCAAAGGCGTCAAACACGTGACGCTGTACGATAAGAAAGGAAGAGCGCCGAATATCAATCCTACAGCATGTTGTATGGGGATTGTTTCAGATTGCTCTGCTCGTTTTGATAGGAGATGCTGAACAACGATGAGAACATGCTGATCAATGTGGCTTTGACAGCAGATCTGTTTTCATCAACGTCAAGAAACTGGGGGAGTTTTCGCCAAATGCCCGAGCGTATGCTTTCCAAGCGAGTTTCCTACAAATCGGCTGTCAAACAGCCAGGGCAGGTGTGCTTATCACAAGCGAACAGCTCACCAGCTGCTGCACTGTGTATCTCCTGCTGAGATCCACGAACGTTCCAAGATGTGAAAGGAAAACTGGCCGCGCTTCCTGCATTGTGTCTTGTTGTCGTGACCGCGAGCACAGTCTGTGGAGCGCACAAAGATCTAAAGTATCTATTGCAACTACCTTGAATGGCTACTCTTGTAACAAACCCACCGAGTGTCTCCGATACTCCAGCATGTGCCTGGATTCCTTGGGATTACAACACTGCCACTTTCACTTTGGCTTCCAGGACTGGCTTCCAGTGAGGACGCGCTGGACGTAGCACAATGCAGTCCGTGGGAACTCCCTCACCGTGTCACTCTCCAGTTGTTGCTTTCGACTGTAAGATATCAATGAGCCAGCTGAGTGGACACCAGGTGTCCAAGTCCAAGCGATGCAGGTTGGCGTAACCATCACTCAACCGATTGGTGCGACAAGCACTCAAAGCCCATCGCTCAAACAGAGAGTCACACTCGCTCTGCAATCTCGGTTGAAGGGCATGCTGGGAGCAATCGGAAGGTTGGACATGAACTCACCACTGCCGAGAGTTCAACACGATGACGAGTGGAGCTGCAGACTTGGCACTGGACACTGAGAGCAGTACTCATGCATTTGCTGCTGCTGGACGCTCTGAAAGCCGACTCCTCGAGCGGTTTATGTGGAGTGACGCTTGTTTCCAATCCCATGGTTTTATGTACAACACTTAGCACGAGTTCGTTTTTCAGCATGCGTATCAACAACCAGTCTCTGCACATCCAGTACGGTTGTGTGTTCTCCAATGCACAAGATGGAGATTCGCGATGTCTTCTTCAGGTAGATTTATTACGGCTATTGATAAAGAGAAGGTGCGTGGTGCAAGTCATACAGCTTGATAGCATGTTTGCTAAGGTCCAGCCTTGGCGTCCGGCACAGCCCGCGCCTCCGCCGATCCTTCTCGCTCTTGCTCTTGCTCTCGTTGTCCAACTTCTTCTTCGTCTTCCTGAGCGTCAGGCTGCGGCAGATCCTTCGTCAGGAACCGCGTGACCACCGACGGGATGTGGTCGAAGCCCTGGCACTCCTTCTCGCTCGGACGCGGCAGCCGCGCGTTGAACACGTACTGATCGAGGAACTCCTGCAGCTGTCTCTCCATCTTCTCCTTGGACTTGATCATGCGAGAGAGACCGCCGCCCGGCAGACCCGCGGACTGGAAGTACGTGCAGTACGCGCATCCGCCGTACGGGTGCTTCTTGCTCCAGTGCTCCACGACGCGGTGCAGCTCCTTGAACTCCTTGAACGTGCGCTGGATCTGGAAGCTCGCAGTCGCGGTCGCACTGGCGTTCGTCTTGTCCTGCGGGTCGCTGATGGTCACGTCCACGACGTAGCACGTGTCGCCGTTGCGGGCATTCTTGAGCGTGTCGACGACCTCGATGCGCTCGATCCTGAAGAGGAACGCGATGCACTGCTTGGTGCGCTCCGAGAGCTCCGTGGCGAGCACCTTGTCGAGCGCGTGCTTCTCGCGCCACTCGTCCACAGTGTTCATGCTTCGCGCCGCGTTGTAGGCGTCATATCCGCCGATGGCTCCACCGTCCATGGCGACTGAGGACTGAGTCTGAGGCTTGATGTGTAGTAGCTGGTGAATTGGAAACTGAGCACGGAAGAGAGGAGTCTAGCCGGATAGGCAGAGAACCATCGCATGGGTCTGTTGTAGACCGCGGGCGACCATCTCTATTACCCAGTAGTGGGTGCCATAAGCCGCAGAGGCACATAGGTGTGTTGATCTCTGTGACTCATGGCACACTGGTCGAGACTTTCCAGCCATTTTCCATAGAGACATATCGCCACATAGAGGTGGCGCAGGTGCACAACCAAGTTCAAACTGATCTGAATGCGGCGATGTCGCCAATCACAATGTCGCACAATGAGGTGCTTTCGACTAAGCGCACTGGATTTCTTGCGCATGCGATCGAGAGGATCCTCTCTGGAGGGAAAATCCAGCGCGACACCTTCATCTTGATGTCAAGGCTCAGTCACTTGTGCATGACGCTCGCTCGACACGAAGAGATATTGAGCTGCACATCTGTGCAAGGATGTAATGGCTGTTGCATCAATGATAGAATTCATTTTCGAAAGTCGCGCACTTGGATGTGTTTTACTATTTCGTTCTGTCGCCGCTGGATTCTCTTGGTGTGAGTGTCCACCTCTCTGTTCGTCGTCTTCTCCGATGTCACTGACTGTGAAGCTAACACCGACTTGCGTGTCGCACACTTTGGCAGCTTCGTGTGGGGAGGATTTTGATTCCAGGTACAGGTTTTCGGCGCGTGGTTGATCTTCGGTATCTTGTATCCACTACTGTACCGCAAAAGAAAGGATATGCCATGCCACCGTTTATACACCCTCTGTGCACTGCGCTTCACATACCAAACTCGTTCTAGCTACTCCTTGAAGATCGACTGTACATTGCATCCACAATGACAGCGATCTCTGCAAATGCACCTCGTCCAGCTCGGCCAAGCTCCGGACGAACTTTCTGCTTTCCAACAGGGGCACGAGCGCCGCAAGCGCCAGCGGCAAGTACGGCATGACGTCAGCGACGTGGTTCTTCCCTGTGGTCGGCGCTCTCTTCCTCGCTGCGTTCATCGCCTTCACAATCTACTGCAAGCTCAAGAAGCGCCAAAACAGCAACCAGCAGCAGCTGCTTGAGACCTCCTCGGTGTAGAAGCTAACAACGAGAAGGTAAGTTGTACTGCTGTCGAAGTTATTCAAAGCAGAGCAGGTCGATCTCTAATAGCACCACATCCTTCATTATAGCCATGAATCTTTTGATTGAACGGGACTTGAACATGCGATCATTCCCAGTGCACTGGGGAGTAAAGTCAATTCGCCTTCTGCCTAGGTGAAATAGGGAGGGACTTACTTGTTCTGGGTAGGTATGCTGAACAGCGACTCTCGTGCCGAGGTGCGAGGTGGTCGAAACAAGAGCAAGATGTCGCGCTCACTTTTGACATCCATCAGCGTCGCACAAACAAACTACATCCCACCTCACCGAGTACACGTCTGCGACCGCGAATGGAGCTCTTGGGCTCCCAGCAGCAGCTGCAGCTGATGCGAATGGGAGTGTAGGCGGCGAGCAGCTCAACGATACTGGATCGGAAACCACCCACCTGCAGATCCAGCGCACGTTCAAGGAGTTCAAGGAGCTCGAGAAGGTGGTCACCCACTGG
>JAASFO010001032.1:0-10098 GCA_023333815.1 Globisporangium recalcitrans
AACTGCTGCCCAGCATCTCGTTTTCTGCTGAGCAAACGCCCTTTCTTGTGATCGCCATGTGGTTACCGTCATCGGGTCTGCGAGTCCCACGAAAGGACGTGAAGGACGTGAAGGACGCGAAAGGACGCGACGGACTCGTGAAACCACAAAGAGCGAGATGCAAAGATCGTTCTCGTTTCCTTCCATCAAAACTCCGTCATTGTGTCCCCTTGTATCCTCCTCTGTCTACAACACCTTCGGAAGAACTGGAGGTGATGGAAGAAACCCAATCCAGACTCTCCCACCCCTTCCACATAACGGACGAAATACATGGGAACGAAATGGGAACAGCATGAACAACATGGGACGAGTTTTGAGGCGATAAACTCAATGACTGGCATCGCATGAATCAACTGAATAAGAAGACTGGAAAGAGGAGTCAGCAAGTCACCCACACTGCAGTCTGCTGAGTGTGGTCGAAGGAAGGAAGGGAGAGCGCATACTCATTGGGGGCTCCATTATGCGCCTTGACATAGACGCCGTGCAGCTTTTCGACACTCGCTTTAGAGCCGTCGACGTGAACCACGAGCGTGGCGTTGTTGCGCGGACAGCTGACATAACGGCACAACACGCATGTAGAGCAAGAGCTCGCGCCGCGTGTGTCCTCGTTGAGCGCCGTCTGCGACTCGTGAGAGTGCTTCTTCGACTGCTCGCGCTGCAGCTGCTGGCTGCCGCCTGCTGGAAGAACGCGACGAGCAGCGAGAGCGTGGTGGGTTGCTCAGCAGAAGTCACTCGAAGAGTGTCGCGAGCACTGTTCGCGAATGCTGATTCCACAATAGAACACCACCACCACACTGTAGTGTATCATTCCGATAAAGTGCGACGAACTTATCGATCTGATCAAATGCGAGAAAATCATTTGTTGTTGACACACTCTCTGTTGTTCGGTACCATTTGTGCTGATATGGTGATGTCTGCGGCATTAGAGACTCCTTGTCAACAATCTAAAACGGCATGTTTTGGGAAGCATTGCTTTACAAACTCTCGACCCGATAAAAACTGCAAACTCGACGTTTTCTGCTTCAGTTCACGCCAGAACTTGACGGCTTCTACGAATGTGGGAACTGTTTCTGGTCGCATGATTCCACCTCTCCGCTGTGTGATAAACAAATTGGAGGGAGAGTAGAATTGTGTCACAGAGTCGTTGATGCTGATGTGAATAACACGTCGGGTCCAAAACGACGTGAGCAATGTACTGCAAATAGACAGGTATCAATGTGCACAGATACTACGGTACAGAGGAAACCTCTGTTCTGCAATATTTTCTCACTCTTCACACCTGAAGCGAGCGTCACTCTGGAGTGGATGAGCGACTCCTTCATACACTTACAAAAACAAAGAGTGTTTTTTGTGGAATCTAAACATCTTTTTTTCTTTTCAGAACAGCACACTAGCACAGCAATATCCAGTGTGGTTTTCTCTGTAGTGTGTCTCTGTTTGTTCTGTGTATGTGTATCGTGTGCTTGCGTTTGTGTGGATCGTGTGTTTGTATGTGTACACATCTGGGATTGGTGACTGGAGCGAAAGAACGAGCGAGAGTTGGCAGACAGGAGTGATGGTCCTTTGTTTTTGTTCCCTCTCGCTCTCTCTCTCTCTTTGCTTTGCTGCCTGCTTTAACGCGCGAAGAGTTTCTGTGTGAGTGCGGAATTGGAGGGGGCTCGACAGGCAAGACAGGAAGGAAGACAGGAAGACAGGAAGCGAAGAAGGTCAAGCAGGCGAGCGAGCGAGCGGCAGGAAGACGCAAGTGAGCGAGCGAGAGAGCGTCTGTGAGTGAGATACTGCGAAAGATTTGGGTGTCTTTGCGACGTGTGGCGGCTTTGTGATTGATCAGGAAGACTCGGATCGTCCGAACACCCGCGCGAACACATACGCCCGTCCCTTTTCTTTGTTGTTGGCGAATTGACTCGAACAAGCATGAACCTCGATCTGATGATGGTGCTGAGCATGCGCCAGAAGGAGATGTCGTACCAGCAGAGCGCGCGTCTGACCCCCATGCCTCCTTCGTTCTTCCAGCAGCAGCAGCAGCCGCAGCCGCAGCCGCAGTCGTCCAACCAGACGGCGTTCGGCATGGCGCCGATCGCGACGCCGCTCTCCCCGGTCACGCCCGGCTTCTCGTCGCACTTCTCGGCCAACAAGCACCAGGCGGTGCCGCGCGGCTCGGTCTCGCCGCTCTCGGTCGGCCATCTGCCGTACTCGAACAACTACGACCAGTTCGGGTACACGTGGCACTGGATCGCCGGCGTGTGCGCGCACTTCGCACTCCAGCGCCAGACCGCGCACTTTGCGATCCAGTACGCGCACATCATCCTCCGCAAGCGCGCGCTGCTGCGCGAGCACGACGCGTACTCGATCCGCAACTACGACGACGTGTTTGCCGTGCAGCGCGAGCTTCAGCTCATGGGCTTGACGTGCGTGTTCATGGCCGCGAAGATCGAGGAAGTGCACCCGCCCAAGGCGACCGAGCTCGCGGCGTACATCTCGGAGCAAGGCGCTGTCAACTGCGGTGGGGACGACCTCGTCCGCTACGAAGGAGAATATCTCGTGGTACGTGAAGCTGTCATTGTTGTCATGTCGGGCTGTGGCGATGACAAGTGTATCTTGTTACTGTAGCTAACAAATGAGAATGGTCTTCTTGTGGCTGCAAAAATGGTAGGAACTCAACTGGAACCTCCATCCAACGACTCCACTCTCCTGGTTGCTCTTCTTGCTGGCTGGCGACTCGTCGGAGCCACCTCTCGACACCATGGGGTATGTGCATGTGCTCATATTCCCGCTCCAGTACTGCCTGCTCATCTCGTGAACCTGCTCTCTGACTAATCTTGTGTGTATGCGGTTGTGATGTTGGTTCGTAAAACAACAACAACAGTGACTTTGTCAACCCAAAGCACAACTTGTCGGGAACCAAGGATCTGTTCGTGCACGCGGTGCGTCTGATCGACGTGGCGCTGCTGGACTACCAGTCGGTCGACTTTCTCCCGAGCGTGCTTGCAGGATCCGCGCTGCTGCTGGTCGATCCGTCGCTGGACTTTCTCTTTGTAGCGCAGTTCCTGCAGCTCGACCCGAACGTGCTGTGGGAATGCAAGAACTGGCTGTACGGGTTGGTGTACGGCATCTCGGACTGGGAGTGTCTGGGCAGTCAAGACCGAGACCGGTGGGGCAAGGTGCCTGACGAGGAGCTGCTGTTCGTCCAAGCGCACATCACGATCCCGAACCATCTCGCGTATGGTCTCCTTCGCCCGGAGAGCACGCCATACAACAGCTACCACCACCAGTCGTGCTTGCACAACAACCAGCTGCTCAACTGCGGCTGCAACACCAACAACTCCAGCAACAACAACAACAACACCTTCGGGGGTCCGTACCCTTCTGCGATGTGCCCGTCGCCGTCGTCGAGCGACAACTACGGCTGCATGTGCAAGGATGGCTACCACACCTGTGGCGGCTACGGTCCCCACGTTTACCACTTCAAGTATGGCTGGCAAGGCGTCGACGGCGGACTCAGCTACGACGCCAACGCTCCGCAAGAACCAATGCGCTACGCGTAAGAACTGGAGAAACAGAGACGGCGAAGGGGTGGTGGACGGCGCAAGAAGAAGGCAGTATGTATGAGTGTTCGTTCGCTGCTCCGTCCCTCCGTTTCAGCGCCAGCTCCGGAAACCCGGAAACCCACAAGAAACAAACACACTCAAGACTGCACAAGAGACTTGGTCGCTTTGGAAAACGTTTTTAATGATAAAAAGATAATCTGCTGCTGACGACGACGAGAAGAAGAAGAAGAAGAAGAAGCGACTATTTTGGAAGAAGACCAAGAAACAAACACGACGCGGCAAGATGTGAAAACAAACAACGCGCAAACCAAGAAACAACAACGACAGCAACCAGAACAACAACGACGACAACTGCGGCGGTGACGAAGAAGGAGGCTCGAGAGAACAGCGGGAGACAGCGAATGATCGATCAGTGCGTGGAGGATATGACCAGGACAGGAGTGCCATCGATCGATTTGGACCGACTCGCCGGCGTTTGGAGACTTTGTGGTGTCTGCGGGTGCGGGTTTGTGAGCTTCTCACGAATGACGTTGCTCTCAGTCTCCATTGCTGTCGTCCTTTAGTCGATCGGTGTGGCTGTCGTGAGTCGGCACTCGTTATTTCGTCTGTGTGTTGGCTCCTCCTTCGCTTCTCCGCCATTTTTTTTTTATTTTTTTGACCCAGAGAGGAAGAGAACAGACGATGACAGGCAGGTAGACAGGCAGTCCAAGCTGGTGCTCCAGTGGCAGTAGCTTTGATGATAGATTTTCTTCCCAAACTCCCACAAAAACACTTGTCAACCGCCTGCATCCTGGCTTTCCCCATAAAATGTTCTCACTGCCTTTTTTACTTTGCTGTCACTGCGAGAGTAGAAATTGTCGAAGGTGATCTGGAAGGATCACAACGTTGGAGAGTTTGGTTCCATCGTCAGCATCACCATGCGGCTGCCATCATTTGTTGTTTTAAGTTAGTACGAGTCGATCGGCATCGCGGCTTGGTGGTGCTGGTGTTCGTGGAGATCTGCTGGTTGTGGCTGTGGCGATTCCGCCATCGCCTGCTGGAACGCCGCGGGCAGCGCCAGTTTGAGGCGCTTCTTGGACCAGAACCCCTGGCTCGTCTTCTGCGCCGGCAGCAGCACGCCCGTCCACAGCGAAGCGTTGAACTTCATCTTCATGCCCCGCGCGCGCTCGGCCTCAGCTTCGCGGGTCTTCTCGTCGCGCTCTTCGCGCAGCTTCATCGCCTGGGCGATCTCGAGCTTCTGGAGCTTGCGGCGGCTGCGCGCTTCCGCCTCACGCAGCGCGTCGTCAGTGGCAGCGACAGCCGTGCGACGGCGCTTCTCAGACCGCGCGATCTCCTCTTCGCGGCGCGCGCGCTTGCGACGCTTCTCCTCGGCTTTCCGCTCGGACTTGTTCATGCGGTCGACATTCTGGCGGTTCACGATCGAGAGCTTCAGGCGCGTGGCCGACAAGTCCGGCGAGCCATCGCGGGATGTCGTGCCGACTCCGCTCGCGCTTGCAGACGAGTTCACGATCGTCGCTGCTGCGAGCACGGTATCTGAGGAGGACGAGGCTGACGACGGTGGCGCCAGAGGCGGCTGCTGGTGCGAGTGCACGCGCTCTTTGAGCGACTGTTTCGACGAAGCGACTTGGTCGCCAGCAGCTGAAGCTGAAGCTGAAGAAGTCAACGAAGAAGAAGACTTCCTGGAATCACTATTGCCAGCACCACCTCCACCTTCGGCGCGCAACCGCTCTTTCTCCAGACGCTTCTCGCTCGGCTTCTTCTTCTCGCCCAGGCGCTCGCGCTCCTTGCGCACCATGTCCTTGCGACGCAGGCGCTCCGTCACCTCGAGCGTCACGTCGCTCCACAGATCCTCCGCGATACTCAGCATGTGCACAGCCGCAGCGTACACGCTCCAGCCCTCGCGGTCCTTGTCCGCCTTGTTGTAGATGATCGCGTTCTCGAACGTCAGCCGCACGTCGCGAATGAAATCCCCGTGCAGCTTGTACTCGAACGCAGCCACTTTCTCGCCGATCGTCGCGAGATCCATCGGGGTCTTGATAATGTCAAAGTACTCGACCGCGAGCGTCGGGAAGAGCACTTTCACGGGTTTGCGGAATGGCCAGCAGTTCTTGTCGTACTTCTGACTGTTGAGCACGCGCAGCAGCTTCAGACACTCCTTCGGCTTGATGTCCATCGGCACGTGCGTGACCAGGTCCGCGCGCTCCTTGCGAAGCCGCTTCTGCTTGACCTTGTCCGCGTCCGACTCGAGCAGGTTCAGCTCGGCGCACAGCGAGTCAAAGTACCACTGCAAGTGGCTCGACATCTCGCGGACGTGGAGCGACGCCGGATCGCTCGCACAGTTGAACTTGATCGCATTCTGGAAGACCAGACGCCCCTTTCGGATGAAATCCTTCACGGTGAGCGCGTGCGCATGGAGCTGCTCGCGCAGAGTGCGCAGGTCCATGGGTTCGCTGATCAGGCGCGAGTACTCGGCTTGCAGTTGCGGGAAGATCTCCAGTAGCGGCTGGTCGAAGTGGAGCTTCGCGACTTGCTCGATCTTCACCAGGCGGTTCAGCACGCGCTCGCAGGACGACTCCCACGAGTTCAGATCGCTCTTCTTGCTCTTCTTGCTCTTCTTGCTGGACGAACTGGACGACGACGACGCCTTTTGCAGCTCGGCAGCAGACAGTTTCGAGCCAACCGAGCTCTTTGACGGCACTGGCAGAGGTGCAGCAACCTTGACGACGACTGAAGGGGCTGGTTTTGGTTTCGCAGGTGCGACTGGAGCAGCAGCAGCAGCAACCGGTTTCGACGAAACCGCAGGGGCGACAGCGCTTGCACTGGCAGTCTTCGTGCTTGTTGACGGTGCTGAACTCGTATCCGCTCGATCGGATGTACTAGAGCTCTTCTCCTTCCTGTCCTTGGACTTCTCCCTCTTCTTCTCTTTCTTCTTCTTCTTCTCCTTCTTCTCTTTCTTCTTCTCCCTCTTCTCCCTTTTCTCTTTCTTCTCCTTCTTGCGCTTCAATGCATCTGCTTCCGTCAACGCAGACGAAGAAGACGACGCTGCTTTTGGAGGCGGTACGACATCTTTCACTACAACAGCACTCGAAGAGGAAGAAAAGGAAGACTCGGCTTTCACCTTCAGGGTCGCCACTACCGGAGCACCAGCCGAAGAGGACGAACCTGAAGCCTCTCTCACTTTGCCATCCTTGACAATGGCAGCAACCGCACTCGTCGCACTGCTTTCCTGCTTTACAACACGCGAGATGTTGCTGCCACTGCTGGTGACTGCTGTCGCAGCAGTTGAATGTTGCTTCTCGGACCCACGGGGTACGGTCGAGGAGCTGGCTTTCGACTCACTGGAAGACTTCTTTGTTGGCGATCGGGAAGGAGCCCTAACTTTGGCCAAGTCTGAGCTGGAAGAAGGCTCTGGTTTCGGCACGACTCGAGCTTTCGCCTCAACTGAACCTGGTAGCGCCGCTGCCACCACCAATTTCGATAGCGGCGCAGGAGGAGCTGCTGCGATCGCTTCAGGAACAGCCGGTGGTTTCGTTTCGACTGCTGCCGACTTCGACACTGCTGCCCCGCCATCCAGATGGTTCAGTTTCTCGTTGTACAGCTCCACAAAGTAGTCTCGCAGACTGCTCGCCATCGCTCGGATATCGGCGCCTTCAACGGGATCGCTGTTGTACTTGTGACAATTCGAGAAGATCAGGTGCACGTCCGCACTAAACTCATTCGCACTCCCGTATCGATCGCCCTTCAGCTTTCGCTCAATCTTCGCAAAGTCCATCGGCTCCGAGATGATCTTGAGGTAGTCTGGGTACTTTGTCGTGTCGACCGCATGCAGAAACGGACCGGACGTCAGAATGTCGATCCCGCGGTAGCCTTTCATCTTGTGCGCGCGCAGCTGCTTCATGATCCCGACGCAGATTTCTTTCTCAGCAAAACTGCTCGAAGACTTGGACGACGACGACGACGACTTCCGTTTGCTGCTGCTGCTGCTCTTTTCTTCGACGGTGGTCGACGAAGCTGACGACAGTCGGTGGCTCTTCGACGTTGAAGACGAGGACCCGGATGCAGACGTCAACGACGACGACTTGTGCTTGTCCTTTGAATGCAACTCCTCCGTCATCGCGGAGCCAAAGACTTGCTCCACCTGGTTCTTGAGCAAGTTGGTCAGGTTCTTTGCCGACTCGCAGTACATCTGACCCTGCGGGTCTGGTTTCCAGTACCGGATGCAGTTGTCAAAGATGAGCTTCACATCCTTGATGAACTCCGACGCGTGCTTGTACTCGCCCAAGTGCAGTCGCGCCGACACCGTGCCGATGTCCATGGGCATTTTGATCTTCTTGTAGTACCCGTAGGGGATCTGGTCGGGCGAGTCGAAGTACGTCTGGAACGGGTACTTGAACCACTGCGCGGTCTCCTGTCCGTCGGTGCGGTTCGCGAGGATCTCGTGGAGGATCTGGTGGCATTTCCACCGCTCGGGGATCCCACTCCACGAGCCGCCGATCTTCTCAAACAGTGTCTCAAAGAGCTTCATCAGCGTCACGGCGTGGCTGCGCATCACTTTGCTCAGTATCACGTCGCTGTTGTAGATCAAGCAGTTGGAAAAAATCAGGCGCACGTCGTACGCAAACGCGTTGATGTCCGCGTAGCCGCCGTTGCGCAGCTTCTTCTGCACACCGTAGAGGTGCATGCGGTTCGGCACTTTGACGCGGTAGTCTGGGAAATGGCTCAGCTCGACCGGCTGGAGGAACGGCGCCGCGGGGCTGATGTTCCCTTCCTTGTACTTGATCAGCTTCATGAGGACCCCGAGACACGCCTGGATGTCGCTGTCTGACATTCTCCCACTGTTGCTGCTGGAAGAAGAGGAGGAAGAAGCTGCAGCAGCATCAGACTTCCTCGCGCTGCTCGAACTGCTTTTGCTGCCACTCCCACTGCTGCTGCTGCTGCTGCTGGCGTGAGTGGCTGAAGAAGACAAAGCGCTGGGGTCTTTCGATCTGGACGAAGATGACGAAGACGACGACACCTTCACCGGCGCGGACTCGCTCTTGACAGAAGCGGACACGCTACTGCTCTCAGTCTCAGCCGCAGGTTTACTGCTGCTTACAGCCACGTCTCCTCCGCCACTGCCACTGCTGCTGCTGCTGCTGCTGCTGTGCTTGTCCTTCGTCTTGTCCTTGTCGCGATCCTTCTCCTTGTCTCTGCTGCTGCTGCTCTTGTGGGAGGACGACGACGATTTCTTCTTCTCCTTGTCGCCGCTGCTGGAGGACGAGTGGTGCTTCTTCTCCTTCTCCTTGCTCTTCTTCTTGGACTTTTTCGACTTCTTCTCCTTCTTGCTCGACTTGTCCTTCTTGTGCTTGCTTCTGCTCTCGTCTCTGTCGCCTTCCCCTTCAGCGCCAGACTCTGCATGGCGGTGGTGACGCGACGAAGACGATGAAGACGACGACGCCTTGGGTTCACTCGAACTGGGCTCGACGCTCTTGCGCTCTGCACCACCACCACCCGCAGAACGGTCGTGGTTGTCTCTCACGCTGCTGCTGCTGCCACCACTCACACTGGTATGCGGCTCCTGCTCCAGCTCGTCGTCGTCCCCGCCTTCTTTCTCCTCCTCTTCCTCCTTGAAGACCGTCTCGATCGCCTTGGCGTACGCGGTCTCGAACACGCGCAGCAGGTGCTGGGCCGCATCGAACACCGAGCCTTTCACGTGCTGGTCGTCCTTGTTGTAGACCATGGCGTTGTAGAACACGAGGCGCACGTCCTTGGCGAACTTCTCGTGCGACTTGAAGCGGCAGCGCGACGGCTTGGAGCCCAAGTGCTTCTTCACCGTGCCCAGGTCCATGCGCTTCTTGATGACCTGGTCGTAGCCCGGGATGTTGGTCACGGGCGTCATGAACACCCACGACCAGCTCTCCTGCACGCGCTTGTTGATCAGCAGCTCCAGCAGCCGCACGCACTCGGCGTGCGCGCGCTCCGAGATCATCTTCTCCGCCACGCTTGTCGCGCTTCTGTTGCCTGCCTGCTGCTTGTGACGCAGGAGGCGAGTCTCATACTGACTGAGAGAGAGAGAGAGAGAGAAGAGAGAGGGTTCGATTGAGCACAATAGAAAACCCTGCTGTGTTGTGTGTGGCCCACCTCAATGTCAAGAAGAGAACAGGTGCTTTCCCTTTATTAGCGAAGAGTCAATAATAAATGCGAATTGCCTCTAGTTGTTCAAAGAATACCCTCTCGAAACCGATTGTGGATTTACTGTGTTACAATACGGTGCTGTCAAAAACCGGTTCGCACGGTTTTACAAGAGCCAATTGTTGCACATTTCCCTCAACAGTCAGAAGAAACCAAAGCAAAGCGAGAGCTGACGAAGAAAGATGGCGTCTGCTGGCGGCGAGCGCATGTCCACGAGCGACTTCAAGAAGAAGCGCGAGCTGGAGGAGGCGCGCAAGAACGGCACGCTGCCGCCTGAGCAGGACGCGGACGGCAACCTCATCAACCCGCACAACCCCGAGTACATCAGCAAGCGACCATG
>JAASFO010001033.1:0-10094 GCA_023333815.1 Globisporangium recalcitrans
CACGCCTGTGAACGGCGTCGCGGCGCTTCTGCCGCCGGAGAGCCGCAAGAACAACGTGTTAGTCGCGCAAGAGTTTGGCACGGTGCCGGGCGTGTTCGTCATCAAGGCGATGATCGAAGAGAGCTTTGCGTACTACCACGCGCGCAGTCGCCGCCTGCCGTACGCCGAGAAGCTCCGCGACGTGTTTTACCTGCACCGCGGCGCCAGCTGGAAGCGAGACGTGCTCGAGCGCGTGGTCTCGATCTTCGACCAGGTTTGCAGCCACACTGATCTCACAGCTTCTGACCACCTCGCACGCAGCGTCTTCCATGTCTAGGAGACTTGACTATTCGCTGCAGTGAGTTTCATTTTGTCCATGCATAATGCCGGAATTGCTGTTGCGACCTGGAACGCTACGATTTCAACCCTGGCGCTACTGGGAGTGTAGCGTTCCGAGAATTAGCCTTTCGCGACTGTTTACTGTTCTTTTTGAGTTTGTATGATGGATTAGAAATGATCAAACCGTGTGGACTACGCCATTCGTACTTACTGCCAGCACAGATGCTTTCAAACTTCCCGCCACTTTCACTTCAGAGAGATCGAAGAAGCAACACCACGATGACAGATCCGCTGACGGAGCCGTTCGCGAGTCTCTGCAGCGCGCTGCGCGGCGTGCGCGACCAGGTGCAGGAGCTCGTGCGTGTGCACGAGTCCATCGAGGCGTTCAACGCCGCGTTCGGCGACTTCCAGAACGCCGTGGCGCTGCACGCGTCCTGCCTGCAGTTCCCCAAGGCGCCGCCCGCGAAGAAAGTGTCGATCCAGCTCTCGGGCATCCCCGCGCCGCAGACGTCGGGTCTCTCGCTCATACGGCGGTCGTCACGCGAGTCTGCGGAGAGCAGCAGCAGTCTGAATGCAGGCACGAGTGGTGGTGGGGCTACGGGCAAGAGCCGGAACTCGAGCGTCGGCAGCAAGGGCAAGAAGTCGCTGTCGATGGGCGGAGCTGGCAGCGGCAGCAGTAGCGGCAGCAGTGGTGCTGCTGGTGGTAGTGCGCAGCAGAAGAGAGTACAGGCAAAGGCAGGACAGCAGCAACAGCAGCAGAAGAGCAAGCGCAAAGCGCCCGTAGTGGTGAAGAAACCGGAATCCCCCGCCTGGAAATGGGACAAACGCAAGTACCTTGTTGCATTGCATGGCGTTTGCAAGAACGAAACATGCGGATTGATTTTCCTATTGCTGTGTGTGGATTCGCAGACATTCGAGACCAGATTCCGCGCAAGTACCAGAGCAAAGAGGAGCTCAAGAAACTGGAGAACATCCTCCTTTACATCAAGAACCGTGGCAGCGGCATGTACGTCTCTCTCTCTCTCTCATGCTGTTTTGTCATGGGAATGGATGTGAGCTGAACGCACCTTGCCTCTTGCTATGAGAACAGAACGATTGCCGACCTGGTCAAGCACAGCGGCTTGGCTGTGATCAAGAGCAAGGAGATCCTGCAGACGCTCATGAAGCTCGAGCTGATCCATCGAGACCACGAGAAATCGGTACGCTAAAGAAGCAGACAAGAGGAAGAGCCACGTTTGGTGGATCGCGCGTTTCTTCATTTCCACACTGATTGTGCTCCTTGTATTTCAATGCGCAGGGATTCGTGTACACCTTCGGCAGCGCGCATTAGCGTCAAACGCTCGCCTGTGGGTTTCAAGCTCCCTCTCGTCATCTTGGCCGAGTCTTGCTGGCTGGTTTTGCGCTGCGGTTTGTTTTGTGGTGTGCGATATTTAATTTTGCATTGGCTCGTAATCGCACTCAGTATCTATCTGCCGCTTGCATGCTGTTCTCTTCTTACCATGCTGCTATTGACCGGGTTGATCGAGCGACGCTGTCCCCACAGAGCTCACCACACGCCATCCATCCTCGAGAGGTCATCGCTTGGACTCCCACTTCTCGTTGATGCTGTCTTCGATCGCCGAGTCATCGCGCCAATATCGCGACGGACGAGCGAGAGGCGAGCTCGGCTCTTTCCGGTGGTACTCCATCGTCGACGCGCTGTACGTGTTGCCGCCCACGACGACGTCGGCGAAGCTGAGTGATCGCGCGGGTCCTTTCCGCGTCTTGATCTGCTCTTCGTCTTTCGTTTCCCCTACGCCACTCCGCTGCGCGTGGTGACTCGCGAACCGGTCCTTCCTGCGCTCGTAGTACTTCTCAGCGGACGCCGTCTCGGATCGCGTAGAAGTCGATGCTTTTTCACTCCCCGACTCGCTGTGGCGCCGGTTCGAGGATCCTTCCGAGCGAAAGCCGCCGTAGAACGAGCCGTGATTGGCCCCCGCCACGACCACGTGCGCTCGCTGCTGTTGCGCTTGGAGATAGTGCTGCTGATGGTGCTGCTGCTGATAGTGTGAGTAAAACGGGTACGGCTGTGCGTTATGGACTGCAGACTCAGCAGCGCCAGCACCACCATGGCCAGGAAAGTAGTGAGCCGCGCCAGGAACCCCCGCATGCGTGTAGTTCGGATACGGGAACCCGACGCCACCGCCCGAGCCAGCTGCAGTCGGATACCCCATGTGAGTTGAATTCGTTGGCGACTGGCTCCCTCCACCTGATGACGATAGACCAGAACCATTGCTGCCTCCGCCATTCGATGCCGAAGACCCGCCACCTGCGACGTCGGATCTCGCCTTCACGGGGGCGTTCGCACCGAGGATCGCGCGCAACATGTTGTCCGGATGCAGCGCCACGCCAGTGATCTTGGTCGTCCGGTTCTCGTTAAACACCGACGGACTCACCGACGCCGACATCAAAATCGAGTACGCTGCAGAGAAAGCGCGGCGGATCTGCATGATGCGAAACAAGTTCCGACCGACATTGTTGCTCGGGTGCAGTGGGTCTTCGATGAAAACCGGGTCGAATTTGTGCGGATCGTGCGCTAAGTCGACCATGTGGGTATTCTGCGGCCAGTCCATCGACGAGCGGTTCCCGTAGCGACGGGAGCCCGGAGACGAGAGCAAGTTCGAGTCCTGCACTGGCGACTGCTGCGGCATCTGCCAGTGACCACTGTTGTTGTTGTGGTACGCGGCGCTTCGGTCGTCTAGCACAGTGTCGTCCGCTGAATACTGATGGTGGTCTTTCGTCGACGCCGACAGGAAAGTGTTCTCGCGATTGAGAAAGCAGCGCGACGCGACGCTGATCCCCGTTGTGCGCGGATCAAATCGGTTGCCGTAGAAGTCGAGAAATCCCATGAGCATCATGCCAAAGTCAGCGCACGACTGCGAGCTGATGCTGTGCTGCACCGCCGCACTGACATTTTCAAACCCATTCGTGACAGTGTCGCTGTGCTCTTGGAGGTACCGGGCGACCATCAACAGCAGCGAGTAGGACGACAGTCCACCAGAGTACGCCATCGCAAATCCTCGTTCGATGGCAAAGCTCTTGAGAACCAGCATGATTGGAGCCAGCGGCGGAAACTCATGGATCAGCGAGAGCACCACGTCATTTGTGGCGAGCCCATTGTGCCCAGGTCCCTCGAACGAAATGTCCAAGCGGACATTGTACGGAGCTGTCGTCAGCAACGTGATAATCGGGATCGCTGCGAGCGGAATCGTCTTGACCGAGTCTGGCACAACCCAGGGTTCCAGCCGAAGCTTTCTCGCCAGGTTTTGCTGCCACGTTTCCTTGATTGCATTCCGTCCTTCCAGCACGCCTGCAGCGTCAGCCGGTGCATCTCGACGCACCTTTGGCAGACAGATCACCAAATCGATATCACTGAATAGCAACAACATACACAATAGGCTAACATGAGCTTCATCTTCCAAGTCATCATGAAAACTGGTTCACGAGCGCGGCACCAACCTGGATGGCAGCACAAGCCGGGAGACGAAAGATCCATACGGACGCACTTGAGCGCGCGGCCACAGCGACTGGACAGTTGCAGTGCACAGCCGAAGGGCTGCCATCTGCGCGGGAAGGCGAGTGTTGCTGTCGGTCTGCAACTGGGAAATGAACTCACACATATCCCAGTGGAGCTTTGTTCTCGGCGGGAGAACCGACATCGGCACCGAAACAAACGGACCCAGCACCGAAGTGGACGCGTCCATCGGAGCGACCATTTGATTCGGGTACATGTACTCATTTGAAGGGATGTCGTGCTCCTGCTGCTCGAGATCGCTTTGGTTCATCACTGATGCTTGCAGCGGTGGGGGCGGAGGAGGTGAGCTGCCGCCAACAAGAATGCCGCTGACAGCCACGTTTCGCTCTTCACCTGCGGCTTGCATGGCTGCTGGACTGGTACTGCTACTACTCGCCTTGGATTCTTGAGATATCAACTTCAGCTCTCTCAGTTCAGCCTCCATCTTCACCAGCTGCACATTCAAACTCGACACCGTTTGCTGCAAAGCTGCCACTTCCTTCGGCAAACTCGACGTCATCTCATCCAGCGCCTGTTCGATCTCGTACAGATTTTGTTAGAATGCAACACCCCAGACACACACGATATCACATTTTGCGAATCACTTACTTTCGTTTTTGTCTCGAGCGCAGCCTCCAGTCTCGCCAGTCGATCCAGCATCTCTGAAGTTTCCGGCGCCAGAGCTGCTTCTTTGGTTGGCGATGGCTTTTTATCCTTTGCGCGCTTTCTTGTCGAGCATTGCCGCGAGCCATCGGCATTCAGTTTGCATTCACACGACTGGTTGTCTTCATCCTGATGGCATCCGCATCTACAGCAGTGACCAGCAGGATACTCCACCCAAGCGGTGTCGCCATTGTCATCGTCACCACCTGAATCGCGACAGTCCTCGTCCTCGTCCTCGTAATCAAATGGCAACGGGCGTCTTCGGCGCTTGAGTGCTCGTTGTCGATCAAAGAAGCCGCCTTGCTGATACAGAAAGTCAGATTTCATCGCCGGACTCCCACTATCACCAGGACTGTCATCTTCAGCAGACGAAGTCTCACCAGCAGCTGCAACAGAGTCTCCGGGACTTGACGACGTAGTTTTCCTGGTGGGAGTCGCGGAATCCACACTGAGCATGTTGGAAAATGACTCGAGAGAGTACGCTTTCGATGATGAGGACGACGGAATTGCTGGCTGCGGGCGATTTCGTAGCATCGTCCGATTCGTACTTGAGTTCAGAATCCCATTGGTGTTTTTTGTTGTTGACGATGCATCATTCTTGAGCTGCCAGTTGTGGAAATCCCAGTCCAGACTTGAAGTGGTCGAGTTTGTGTGATTCGACGACTCGGACGAGAACAGCGACGGAAGGTACCATTCGAAATTCGACTCCGACGGCTTCTCTCGACCACTGCCAGAGGCTGCATCAGATTCGTTCGATGTTCTCTCTTCTCCCGCGATCAATTCTTCAGTTTGCCGACTGGCGCTCCGCTGGCTACCACGCCCAGTTAGCTCTCTCGGTGGTGGCAGTGACAGAAAGAACGGAGGCGACGTGTTGCTGGGGGTATACAGCGGCTCCGGACCAAAAGTCGGCATCAGCGGGAGTGGAGAGGTGTAGCTCTTGTCCAGGAAACTCAAAAGCGGTCGTACTTCTGGTGTCGCACTGACAATTTGCTGCGACCGGTTCCCCTTCTCGTCAGAGTCCACAGGTTCAGCCCCAGTGCTTGGAGCTGGTGACGAAAGCTTGGCTGGAGTGGACGTACTGCTGTACGACCTGGGTTTACCTCCAGAATCGCCATCACTCTTCTTGCCTTTCTTGCGCTTCTTCTTCTTCTTTGAGGATGCACCAGACGATGCGTCCAGAAGATCCGCCACAGTGTGGTTGGTTTGCACATGATGGTGTTTGGTCGCTTTTGGTTTCGCCTCGACTGCCGCGCATTCGACGATGTTGTCCAGTATTTCGGACACGTTTTTGAGCGCCTGCTCTTTTTTCTTGCGAAAACGAGCCTTGAGCTCGTCGAGCGTTGCTTTCAGCAGATTTTGCTGCGCTAATCGTTCTTCCGCCTCATGGCGCCGCTTCTTGAGCAACTTCTTCCTATTTGCTCGCCTTCTCTGTGTGTGATTGGCTGATTTTGCATCATTCGCTCCCAAGCCCGCTGTCTGCTGCGAGCTTGCTTCCTCGTCTTCACTTGCTAGGCGCTCACTCAGCAGAATCGAGCACTGCTCCTGCAGTTGCTCGGCGACGATCAGTTTCACGACAGCAGCTTGAGGAGCGTTGAGCGTATCAGTAAACGAGCAGCTGAAGCAAACGTCCACAGAATCCTTCGCACCATCTCTCCCTTTCAACTGAGCCGCACCCTCTTGGAAAGCAGCGAGCACATCAATGAGTCCCGAGAGCGACGAGTGCGTGGCTTGAGGATCAGGTGGAGATCTGCTCTTCAAACCGCGGAGATGGCTCATCACAGTCACACCGAGTCGCGACAAAACCTCGCGCTGCTGCTGCGCGTTGGCGCTCATCCACTCGTCTGCGAGGTACAATTTTGAACCAAGCCCCACTAACGGCACTCTGTACAGTGGTGGTGCCGCCTTCTTCCGCTCGATCCAATGCCGCCAGATGTTAAGCTCCTGTGCAGCCCATCGACAAGTAAGGGTGAGCTACGAGAAAATACAATGCACGGCACACTCTGCAAAAAGCTTACAATTTGGTTCACAATTAGCGCTTGGAGCGAATAGTATCCCTGGGATGCGAGCCACTGCGTGAGGAGGCAACAAAACAGTGCACACATGACAACGATCAGCAAGCACTCGGGCAGCTATGATAGAGTAGCAGTGTTGTGTGCTCGTCATGCGTACCTTCGTTTCACCCCAGACTTTGCTGCGAAGAGCAGTCTCTGACGGACACGAAGCGAGGAACTGCCCATCAGATATCCGCTCCATCAGGTAGAGAAACAGCGCGTTCTTGCCCTGGGGGACTGGAAACTCCAGCTGCTGCTTCGCGTCAAAGAGTTCCATGGAGAGCGTGACAGTGTCGCAGGATTTGTTGGCGTTGAGGATGCGGATGAACTGCAACAGCGTCCCACAGCACTCGCTGTACGCGGGCGAGTGGAAAGTGCCGACGAGGTCTCCATCCATTGTGCGCACGCGGGGGCGTCGGATGAATTCCCTGCGCACACAGCACGAATCGCCCATTAGTGTGGACTTTTCAATCCATACAACAGGCAAAACTAGTCATGCTCACCGTGGAGAAGTGGATGGAGCCGACATGGGAGCGTCACCCTTGAGCCAGCTTTTAGCGTCCGCCATCGAGAGTGCCAGCGACTTGGACGTGACTGGCAGCAGCTGGAACTCGTCAATACACGAGCCAATGTGGACGCCAGTTGCACCAACCGCACGCTTCTGCCTGCTCACCATCGCCATGCTCAGCAGCGTCTTCACAAAGCCCACGTCTGTGACCGCACACAACGACGAGCACTCTGCTGGCGAGAGAGAGCGCAGCCACTCGAGCACCGCGCGCTTCTCTTCAACGGCAGCACACGCATCAACAGCAGTCGGCTCGGCAGAGCGCCGTTTCTTCTTCTGCTGCGAGCGCCGCACGCGCGCGACGAACACCGCGAACTCGCCCAGCGCCTGCACGAGCGCATCCGTCTGTCTCTGTCTCTGTTGCTGCTGCTTCGTCCGCGGCTGCTGCTGGCGCGCGATCACCATGTTTCCTCGCTTCACTTCCGCCGTTTCCTCCTGGTTTGTCTGTTTTGTTGTTGTCTGATCTTGTCGTCAGCAGGAAGCCAAATGGGCATTTCTGCATTTGCGGAACAACAACACGCAAAAAAAGCATGGACAGCCTCGTAAACTACACTTCACTTTATTCCAGCCAATAACTCAGCTCAGAGATGCATTTTCGGCGAATGATAGCGTGCATAATTTCCCGATCTCGTTTTATTTCCATCGACAGATGCAATTGGAGAAAATGGCTCCACTTCTCGCACACAATGGCAGCACCAGAACGCGACACTAGAACGCCAACTGCAGACCGCGGAGCTGCTGCAACAGACTGAGCAGCGACAGCGCCGACATCACGACCGCGAGCAAGATGGCGCCGACCTTGTGCGCGCGGTGGCGCTCTGTGGAGCCCAGGTGGTGGATGAAAAACGCCGGCAGCACGAAGCAGATCACGGGGTTCGTCGTCGCGCCGAGAATGCCCAGCACGGACGCAATGTCGCCCGAGCCGAGCGCCACGAACAGCACAGCGAGCACAAGTGTGGTCGACATGAGCGTGTGGGAGAACACGTTCAGACGGCGGTTCGACAGCAGCGCCTGCATTCGCATTGCGACAAGCACACATACACATTACCAGCCAGCTCAACCATCCAATACTCAGTGTACCCATCGCACATCGAACATACCTCTCGGATGTTGTCACGCAGAGTGTGCACAAACAGCGGCACGGTCAAGATCAGCGCGATACTAAAGCCGACGCAGCCAGCGAGCACGGCGCCGTCGCCATGGTAGTCGTTCTTGAGGAAATTCGACTTCGTGTGTTCGCCAAACGTGAGCACGACGAATGCGCCGCAGAACGCGTACACCGCAGCCGCGATGCCGATCGAGCGGTTCATCACTTTGTACATGCGGCGACTGGATCGGCGCTTGAGCACCAGGTAGATCGGGAGCACATTCGGGTGGCACGTGTACACAAAGATCACGAGCGGGAATGCCGTGAGCAGCCTTTCGAGGCGCCAGTCAAAGAGGATCAGGTGGCGCAGCTGATATGCGATGTCCGGCGCGAGCCCCAAGTGCACAAACTGGAAGTACTTGACCACGATCACGAGCGCCATGAACACGATGCACACGATCGAGAAGAGCGACGAGAACCGCAGCGACTCGAGGCTGCGGAAGAGCGACAGCGGCAGCACAAACACGAAGCAGAGCAGCAGGATGAGGGACTGGCGGTTCACGAAGATGCTGTCGCTCGTCGGTCCAAGAAACGCCTGCATAGGAAAGTCAAGACACAGCCTACGGTGAGCACAGACATGCAAATCTCTCGCAAATGCATACAGTCATTTTCGATACCGTCATGGCCAACTGGATCAGCTCGGCGCTTCCCACGAGGTACCCGACGCTCGTCCCGAATAAATTAAGACACACGATGAACTGCGTGAAGCCCGCGAGGCGGTAGCCGCCTGTGTCGTACGCGAGATCCATGTACGAGCGCGCCTGCGCGAGCTCCGAGCACGTGAGAAGCAGGCGCAGCGAGAAGTTCGTGATGAGCGCACCGCCCGTGATCATCAGGATGCCGAGCACCAGTCCCGCCTGATCAGGAAAGTGCATGCGCATCCACATTAGTGCCATGCGCATGGATATCAAACGCGTGCGCAGACTGCGAATGCGACGATCATACCTGCTCCACTGCGTAGGGTAGCGCTAACACCCCAGCACCAACGATCGCCACCGTCATCGTGAACATGGATCCTTTCACTGCAACACAGACAAACGTAGTGAAGAAGATCAGAAAGCGCAAAGAGAGCACCACAACCCACACTCGCAGATACACGCAGCTAGATACGGCGCAACGCACCGGATCCCGGCTGGATCTTGTTCATCAGGTACGCCTGGAAGAAGCTCTCCTTGCTACCACCATTGCTGTTGCTGTCGTACTGCTGCCGGGCGTCGAAGAGCGCTTGGTCGAACACGAGCGTCTCGCGCTCCGAGATGAGCTCGTACTCGTCGTCCGACATCGTCATAGTGGCGTCGTCTGCGCCGCTTGGGAGGTGGTCGCGCACGGCCTCGTTGTCGCTGTCCAGCAAGCGCTCGTGCATCTCCGCGTCATCTCCGAACGCCATCATCCTTCCCGATTCTCGATCCCCTTTTTCCCCTTCTTGTTCCTTTTTGAAAGAAGAAATGCTGACAGTCAGTCACTCTAACGAGGGAGTGGTGCGATTTCTCTCTCATGATGCTGATCAATAGCGATCTTTCTATCAGACTGAGAAAAGGACACTAAAACGGGAAAATCAGATGCAACTCGGATTTTGCTGCTCATGTTGAAGTTGCACGCAATTGGGTGTCAGCACCACCACCATTGCTACTGCTACTGCTGCGCAGCTCTTCCTGGAGCTTGAGCACGCGCTCCTTCTTTCACTGCTGCACGAGCAGCTTCGCCGCGTTCAACTGCCGCTCGGTGCTCTTGACGAGCGCGTCTCGCTCTTCGCTGGACATGGTCTCGTGCTTTGCCGAAACGGACTCGAGCTCCTAG
>JAASFO010001034.1:0-10091 GCA_023333815.1 Globisporangium recalcitrans
TGCAGACCTGGTTGTCCTGGTTGAAGATGTCCGAGAGGAATGAACCACATCGATTCGCAGATTCCTTGAATAGAAAATGATGTGATCACTCTTTTCAGAGGACTCACTTTCGCTGACATTGTGCGAAAAACTCGAGCCAAACTGGGTTTGTGGTGGCTGACATTTTTGCCAAACAGCAAATGGCTCGGATCTCTTGAATAGATCATTCCAACCCCATTCAAGGAATCTACTGATCATAGCGAACTGAAGTGGAAAAGAGTCCATCGAAAGTGTCATTCGAAGCATACAGTTCGCAAGTCAAGGAGGAAAGTGCATCTGTAGCCAACGAGATCATTTTGACACTTTCTTGGATGCTGATTGGTACAAAATAGAATCCAGTCGAAAATCCGAACACTGACGCCATCCTCAGCAAGAATCACGCGATTCAATCTGAAAATCAATGTTGACACGACATTTCTCTCTCTGTGAAGAGGGAAGAGTGAGCGACTGGCAGAGAGTGGCATTGAGGTGCTTGCTCACTGCAGATATTCAAGCGAGCTGATTGACTGATTGTGAGCTGCTTGCCGTCGCCGCCACCTTCACCTCCCACTCAGCCCGCGGACACGTCAGAGCCTCTCAAATGAAGCTGGAGCTCGTGATCCCCGACGCGCTCACGGATGGCCGCCTGGCGCGCTTCGCGTACCTCGCGGCGACCGTGACGGCGCTGGCGCTCGTGCGGCGCGCCAAGGACAGCACCATCCCGCGCGAGGTGTGTGTGTGTGTGAATATCCATCAGATCTCAGTCGTGGATCCATGCTGCTGGTTCTAAAGCGGTGCTTGCGACTGACTGACTGGCTCTGCTTGTGTGCTGATTGATCGCTGCAGAACGCTGTCGGCGTCTTTGCCGCGCTCGTGCCGACAGAGCTCTCGCACAAGCTCATTGCGCTGAACGCTATGGCGATCTACTGGGTGCTCGCGAAGAAGAAACTGCCTGTGTTCGCTAGTTGGAGCGGCTCGGTCGGCGCGCTGCTGCATGGCGTCGTGCTCGCGAAGCTGGCGCAAATGTACCGAACGAACGTCGCGGCCAAGCAGGCGATCCGAGACGCAATGATCCAGTTGTCCGGCATCCCAGTTGAGAAGCTAGAGCACATTGGCGACATGAGCGTGAAGCGCTGGCTCAGCGTGTTTCTCCCGCTCCCACAGCCCATGGCGCTCGCACTGAGCTTCCCAGGTGTGAGCAAAGTCCGAACCGTCACGTATGCGCATGTGGGCAAGATGAAGACCACGAAGCTGCTCATGGACGTGTACAAGCACAAGGACACAAAGCCGAATGCGCCGATCCTGCTGTACATCCACGGCGGCGGGTGGGTCATCGGCAACCGCAGATTGCCGCCGCTTTCGCTCGTGTACCAGGTTGCGAGTCTCGGCTGGGTCGTCTGCTCGATTGACTATCGATTGTCGCCCATGGTGTCGTTCCCGTCGCATCTGATCGACGCGAAGCGTGCAGTCGCGTACCTGCAGCTCAACGCCCGAACAAAACTCGACGCGGATCCGAACTTCATTGTCGCGGCGGGTGAATCTGCGGGCGGGCACTTGGCGAGTCTCGTCGCACTGACTGCTGACGACAAGTCGCTGCAGCCAGGGTTCGAAGGCGTAGATACGAGTGTGCGCGGCTGTGTGGACATGTACGGCATCCACGATTTCACAGACCGCAGCGGGATCTACCTGCACAGAGACAATGGCGACAGCTTCACGAGGTACCTCGAGTTCCTCGTGATGCAGAAGAAAATGCGCAACCACAGAGAGGATTTCGAAGCCGCGTCGCCGATCAGTTGGCTCGAAGCCAGCAAAACAGAGCAGCGCAGCGACATCATCCCGCCGTTCCTCGTCACGCACGGCACGTGGGACACGCTCGTGCCGTTCAAGGACTCACAGCTGTTCTACGAGCAGCTCACCAAGTACCGCGAGCGCACCAACCAGCGCACGATCGCGGGCGTGCAGGACACTTTTCTGCAGATCGACGAGGCGCACCACATGTTCAACTACCTCGTTTCGCCACGGACGCTCGCGCACGGGGACGCGGTCTGCGCGTTCCTGGACAACTTGTACACCCAGACCAAGCACCTGCCGATCGAGGCGCACCTCCTTGAGAGCGAGTCGGAGTTGGACGAGGCGCTGTCGTCAGAAACGGTATCGCCACCTGTGGTCTCGAAGCTGTAAAGAGCAGGAGAGCGAGAGGGAGGGAGAGAGGGGTCAGCCGAACAAGAACGACGGGATACACCACCTGACTGTGATTATTATGCAAAGACAACCCTTTTTGTTGGTTCCAGCAAGCAGCGCGCGGTGAAGACGTCCACACAATGCTGATCAAGGCGCCATTGTGTCCACTACGAACTGTCCAAATCAGCAAGACGTTCTCTGTCTGTGTCTTGTCAGCAAAAGGTGTCCATCTCGAATGTCCTTTTAGGTGGGAGGAAGGAAATGACTGATTGCATCCAATCAAAACGAGTTAGCCATCATCTCTGCTCAGTGATTGGTTTCAAACAACAATCTGATACCGTACTTAAGCAGAGACTACCACCACATCACAGACATCATCATCACTCTCGAGCGGAGTGTTTCTCCCATTCTCATTCCCATTTCCAACTGGAAGAAGGAAACTTGCAGCAAACAAGAGAGAGGAGAAGACGACGACGACGATGGCGCCGCCTGCCGCCACCACCACCACCACCAACAGCAGCAGCAGCAATATGAACAGCCTGCAGACAAGCAGCAACAGCACCAAGAGCAATGGCAGCGGGGCGTGGTGGTGCGGCTCCGCGTCCACCGAGAGCGAGCTGCTCAGCGCCGCCGTGCTCTGCGCCGCCCTCGCTTCTGCTGCTTCGAGCAGCCCAACCGCCAATGATACCAACTACCCCAGCGACGACGACGAAGACCTCGTGCGCGCGCGCAAAGAGCTGGAGATGCGCATCCGGCAGTCGCCACTGCCGCACGAGCTGCTGTTCCCCGTGCTCGAGTTCCGCCACGACTTTGTGCTCATGGAGACGTCGCGCTCGATCCTCTGCGCGGTGCGCGCGACCAAGCACCGCGACATCCTGGAGACCGTGCTGGGCTCGACGATGCCGCTCACACAGCCGTACGAGTACCGCTTTGGTGGCGCGCGCATCCATGTGCCGTTCTGGAAGCGCGCGCAGCGACTCGACCTGCAGGCAGCGTACCGTCGCGCGAAGCGAGCGAAGAAGATGCTGCTGCTCTGTGGCCACTCGATTGGCGGCAGCATCGCGCAGCTTGGGTTCTGCGAGCTCGTGTACCAGCATTTGCCGACGAAAGTGCGGCTGCAGATGGAGAAAATGGACTTTGATCAGAAGAAGAAAGACAGATTGGTAGATGCAGCGGCGTCAGGTTCCGATACGTACGTTCCAGGTGCAGCACCACTGACTAGCAATCGAGATACCATGCACAAGATCCTGGAAGAGCACTATCCAGACCGTGCAGCCCTGCTACAGACGCTGCCACACGTCCTCGCGGTTGGCTTTGGCTCGCCGTACAGCAGTTCGCATGCAGTTTCGACCTTCCTCGAGCCTTTCGGCATGGAGAAGCGCATGGTCACGTTCGTGAACGAGTTTGACTGCATCCCGGGCATACTGAACGTGGCGCAGTCTGCTGCGACGATCGCGAAGACCACCGAGCGCATAGTGACGATCACGAAAGCG
This sequence comes from Globisporangium recalcitrans, assembly GCA_023333815.1. Classification (NCBI taxonomy): domain Eukaryota; phylum Oomycota; class Peronosporomycetes; order Pythiales; family Pythiaceae; genus Globisporangium; species Globisporangium recalcitrans. The sequence goes on from JAASFO010001034.1 coordinate 3,693, forward strand.
ACCAAGACGCTGCTGAACTTGCTGCCAGCAAAGATGCAGCAAGTGCTCGCGGGGTTATCCTCCACCTCCGCAGCCTCAGGCGGTGGCGCTGGCTTTCCTAGTGCGACGACCGCGTACATCACGATGAGTCTCAACATTCTGCAGAATTCGTTCCAGAAACTACGCGACTACAATGTCGTGAAAGACACGTCGTCGTTCCAGTACGCACCGTGTGGCACGTACATTTTCCTCAAGAAAACCGGCTCGGACTTCCAGGTTTTCCGCGACACGCAGCAGATCCTCGACGCGTTGCATGCCGAGAGCGACGCGACCACGACGCTGACGGGCAACTCGATCTTGCAGCACTTGATGAGCGCGTACGTGGACGCGATCGCGAAGCGGTCCACGTCGATCCAGATCAATGCGACGATGAACTTTTACGAACGGCTGGGCGTCCCGCGCAACGCGACGCAGCGGGAGATCCGCAGCGCGTACCGAAACCTCGCGCTCAAGTGGCATCCGGATCGCTGGGCTCACTCTGCAAACTTGCAAGAGCGAGAGATGGCGGAGAACATTTTCAAGCTGCTCGCCGAGTCCTACGAAGTGCTCTCGGATCCCGTCGCGAGAAAGGAGTACGACGCCCACTTGGCGCGCGCGCCGAGCTTGACCGAAGAGTTTGTGCGCAACGGCACAGTGAACGGCATGACGCTCGACGAAGCGATCGCGACTTTCCGAGAGATGTTCGACCGCGGCTCGGGTATGATCTCGCGCGCGACGTCACGGTTTAGCTCGTCGAGCTCGAGCGTCGTGGGTCAACCGATTCGTCGCGGACAGGCGGATACTGGGAGTGGGAGTCTCTTGGCGAACAACCACGACAACCTGTTCGCTCCCGACCGCATTCGCGTGGCGCGCAAAGTGGGCATTGGCGCCGACCAGCAGGACAAGATCATGTACCTCCAGCCCGACGAATTGGTGCCTGGAGATCTGCCGGCGCCACGAGGGGGCAAGGCGCAAGGCGGGTTGAAGACGATTTCAGTGGTCGGTGGCGCAGTCGCAGTCGGTGCGAGCGTCGCGTTGATCGTCAGCGCGTGGTCGCAGTACTCGGAGAGCTCGAAGCGCAGGCGCCAAGCCGAGACTGTGCGGAACATGTCGGGCGGCCGCTTGTTGCTGTTGATGGAGGATCACATCAACTTGACGCGCGCAAGCAAAATGATCGAGAAGAAGAAGAAGAAGGAGGAGGAAGAGAAGCAGAAGAAGGCAAGGCTGCAACTGGAGCAGCAAACAGCAGCGACGGACAACAACAGTCAACAGCTCGCGACACTGGAAGAAGAGGAAGGCAATGTTGTTGCGTTTTCAGGAGCCTTGACAACAGCCACGCAGGTGGATGAAGTGGCGATCAGCAAACAGGAAGAAGAGGGAGGTGAGGATCTGAGCGAATTCGAGCTCATTGACGAATTCTACGACTGCGTTGTCGAGTTTGACACTGCCGAGCTCGAAGCGTTTGCGGAAGACGAGTTTTACGAATGCGCGGACCTCGCGGAGGACATCGCCGCGTTCTTTGATGCAGCCGATGACGAAGAGAAAGAAGAGCAGAAAGAGGAGGAACATCTGCTGGTCGTAAAGGAAGACAACGTGGTGCTGTTCCCCGACGGCTCGACTGTGAACACGCCGTTCGGACTTGGCGTTGTCGACGACTGGCGCGAAGGCTGCTCGTCCGCAGTGATCCGATTCGATACAAAGAGCGCGCTTCACAAGGGCTTCATCCAAAAGAGCGATCTCACGAGAGGCGCTGCAATCGCACTCGCTGCTGCGAGTCAATCGCTGGAGGCAAAACGCACGGAGTTAGCGGAGCGCGTGATCGCAGACTACCAGCTGGACGAGTCCAAGCGAGGAGGAGCGACCGAAAACTTCCGAGCGATTGTGCGCGCGAGCAAAGATGGCGCGCTCGACAGCGGCATTCGCGCTGCTGGCGGTGTAGCGCTCGCCAAGGGGATGGCGCGGACGTCGACTCGACTTGGCGGTGCAGTCGCAGCGCCACTCACGATCGCGTCGATCCTCGTGGACATCGGGAAAGAGTACTACGACTACCGCTCGAAGCACACGGAGCGCAAGATCCAGGGCGTGCTCTCGGAGACAAGCGAGCGGTTGCTCATGAAGGACTTCCGTCTGAAAGCGGGTCAGCATATCGCCGGTGGCACGGCCGCGGCGGCCGGCGCGAGCATTGGCGCGTACAGCGTCGCGTCTGCCGTCGGGTTCTGGACTGGTGTGGGCATCGCCGGACCGATAGGTGTGGTCGCGGCCACGGGAGCAGCGGTCGTTGGCGGGATGCTCGGCTTCTTCGCTGGCACAAAGGCGTACAACGGGTACACTGCGTCGTACTTCAACAGCCACAAGTACGCGAAAGAGCACATCGACCGCCTGGAGCTCGGCGCGCGCATCATGTTTAACGAGTACGACCCCGAGGGCAATGGCGAGATCTCGAAAGAGCACTGTATCCGGATCATGAGCAAGCTCTACGAGGCATCGAGCGCTGTGTCAGAGGACGGGTACCAACAGACCGTCGACGTGCTGCAGAGCGAGAGCTTTGAAGGACCGGTGACCTGGGGCATGTTCTGGGAATGGGTGAGCACCGAGGCGGCGCGGTCGCTACGAGCACTGGAGCATGAAGAAGCCAAGCCGTTGTCTGAACCGGTACCGGGCGAGAGCTGGTGGTCGAGCTACATGACGTACTTCTCGTACGGAAGTCTGAATGGTGCGACAACAGCAGCGCCAGAGCGCGCTGGTCCACAGAGCTGTATGTACGCTTCGGTGGGGGTCGTGCTTGGGTTCAAGTTCAAGGGTGACGTCGTAACGAACGCTGGGAAGAGCCAACCTGGCGATGCATCGCGGGATGGTGATGATCAGGACGCAAATGATGAGGAAGACAAGGAGAACCTCGTTGTGCTGCGCGCGCAACTGGAGGCGCTGGTGGACTCTGGCGACTTGACGGTCGGCGACTCGTTCCAGCTGAGCGAGTACCTGGACTCGGAGGACTTTGTGGTGCGCGAGTCAGCCCGCAAAACCATCGAGGCGCTGCAGGATGGTCAGATCGACAGCGGGGAGTCGATTGGACGCATCACCGAAGGGTTTTCTGGCGCTTTTGGAGGTGGTATTGATGATGCAAGTGTGTCATCACCAGCTGAGACAGAACCTGCTCGTTTGACGAACGGTGCCAAATCCAAATCCAGAGCTCAAACATCCAAGGCTAATGCTGGCGCTCCGAAGAGTGGGAACGAGCCAAAGCTGCGACCTGCGATCTCGAAAGAAGAAGCGGAGGTCGACGTGTTGTGCTCGCTGCTGTCCACGCAGGGACTGCGCGAGTACCTGCAAGCGCACAACATTGCGCCATCGGACGCAAATCGTCGCACCCATGAAGATCTGCACTGCTTGGCGCTGCAGGCGACGACAGCGGTTGCGTCTGCTACAACTACGCCATCATCAGCAGCCACGCCTTCGCTGGTGGCGCACTCGAAGTAGCAGGTGGATGCGAGACTCGATTCAGCAGATGCAGTGAGGGTATGCACATACATGATACGCATGGAGAGAGTTGATGCGAGATGCATTTTGGATCCTGATGTGTGGATCGAAGATGTGAAGCGAGATCTCATAAAGCGCATTGCAGCGAGGAAGGCGCGCCGCAGTGTGGGGCGACAGCATACAAGTTCAGAACCTACGGAGAGCTGAAGAACCCATCACAACGCTAGACCTTTTCCCCATTTGCCAGGATCAGCGTTGATCCTCCTCAACGCTGAATGTCTACACGGCAAAATCGAATGGATGGATGCATCTGATGTGTGATTATTAAGTGGTGTACACAACTGTCGACCACATAATAAGCGCTCGATTTGAACCCAGTTTGCTGGGTTGTGTGACATCAGTCGGAGACCCACCCACTCAATAATAGAATGCTTCGCGGTATGTGCAAACGCACTCATTCTATTTGAGGGTTCAAATGTGGGTGGGTTGTCATTCTTTTATCATTGTGTGTGTCATTGAACCACAACCCACCCGGATCACCAAACCCGTTTCTTCCACTTCCCACACTTTCTTCCTGTTCCATTTTCGCTTTGAATCAACCGCTTGTGTGGAGTTAATAAGTCGCGCTCTCAACAGGAATGTCTTCCGAGTGGGCAGCGTTCACGACGCTGGAGCACGACGACCGCTCGTTCGCGCCAGAGGATGTCCCGGGCGACGGCAACTGCTTCTACCACTGCGCCATCCGCTCCACCGCCATCCCGTACGTGGACGTGGGCGACCTGCGCCGCGACGTCTGCGCGTTCGCGCTCGGGGCGGGGCGTCCCGCAGCGGAGCGCGCGGTCCAGCTGCTGGGCTACAAGACCGTCGATGAGAACGGCAAGTCCGCCTCGCTGTCGTTCACGGACGCGGCTGCGCGCATGGGTCGTGGGGGCGTCCAGGTGACAAACGTCGAGATGATCCTCGTGCGCCTGCTGTTCAACGTGAACGTCGTCTCGCTCTCCAACTACGCGACGGGCATCGAGGAGTTCTCGGCCGACGAGTTCTGCGCGAAGCACTTGAAGATGTACGTGCCGTTCGGTCCCGCGCCGCGCAGCATGACCGTGTTCCGCCACGTGCTCTCGCAGCCGCTCACGCCTGTGCCGCGGAGCGATGACGACCTGCTGAACCACTTTGCGCTGTTGTGGCCGGCGACCACCACGACCGCGGCACCTGCAGCCACACCCGCGCCAACGAGCCCAGAGCAGCCGGAGCAGGCGTCCTTCTCGCTGTCCAATGATGAGCGTGATGACGATACTCCGCAAGTGGTTGAGTCGGCTGCGCAGCCAAAGACGTCACCCAAGACGACCCCTACAAAGCGCAAACGTGCCTCGAGATCCAGCGATTCCGAGGATGTGCCACCAGCGACTGAGGTGTCGGTGAAGCCGGCAGTGGTGGTGGCAAAGGCTCCTGCGAAGCGTACCCGCGTCTCCAAGTCCCCACATGAGAAGGAGCCGAGCGAGCCGACGGAGACACCAAAGTTGCGGACAACGAGCAGACAAGCGGCGCTGCAGAAGAAGGAGGACCTCGTTGAGCCAGTGGTCCCTGCGACCGAGCCAGTCGACAACAGCAGCAGCACGGAGGAAGAAGTACCACCGGCGATGCCTGCTGTCGAGACCGTGCATCCCAAGAAGCTCCAGACCAAGCAGCAGAAGGAACCGAAGCCCAGAAAGACGACCATTGTGAAGAAGGCGAAGACGGTCTGGGCTCCTGGGACCAAGCCCAAGGAGCAGACCTGGGAGCGGCGCGCACTTCTCGTCGCGTTCCACTTGCACGACGATCTCGGTGCGCGGGACTTTAGTTTGTTCACGAGCGTCTTTGGCGAGAGCGTGAGCCCCGAGACGCTGCGCAATTGGCTGCGCAAGGAGAATGTGGCCAAGTGGATGCCGATCGTCAAGGATGTGACGAAGCGAGACTTGATGATGGGGGTTGTCCCTGAAGACAAGCGGTCCCTGTTTGAGAACAAGGGTAGTGACGGCGCCACTGTGAGCCAGAAAGCTTTGTCCAAGTACATCTCGTTCGCCCTGATGGTCAACGGCAACCCAGAGCTACCATTGGGATCCCAAACCACTCCTGAAAAAGCGTCCTCAACGATCAATGTGTCTGTACCCAAGCGTGCTCATCGAATGGCAACTTCCGGCAGACTCGGGCGACCGGTGAAGCACGCGATTCAAGAGAAGTTCGCCTCCGACACGATCAAGTCCGGGTTCGAGAAGGGGAGCCCAGTGTTTTTCAACGAGGTGCTCAGCGCTGTGCGTACGGCGTTCAGCGACAAGGAGAAGTTTGCGAGCTTCCAGAAAGTGCTCGCCAGCGACAAGCAGATCCGCACCTGGCTGCGCCGCGTTTTCCAGCGCATGGACGTCTCGGAGCACGAGCGAGTGAGCAGGATGCGGTAAAGAGCGACCGTGCCTTGTGTGGGAGAGGGAACAAGCTGGTGGTGTTTGGTCGCTTCAGTCGGCTTGTCCAGTTGAGTGCAAGTGCACACAAGTACAGAGAGAGAGAGATGTGCAGATGTGTTGCTTTGAGAGGAAGAGTGTGTGTGTGGACTTGCTGTGTGGTCGATGGTAATGAATGAAGCCATGTGAGTTGAGATGTGCGGTTCTATGCATGCATGTGTCATGCAGCACGAGGAGGTGATCCTGTTTCTCGAATGGGGGTTGGAATGATCTATTCAAGAGATCCGAGCCATTTGCTGTTTGGCGAAAATGTCAGCCACCACAAACCCAATTTGGCTCGAGTTTTTCGCACAATGTCAGCGAAAGTGAGTCCTCTGAAAAGAGTGATCACATCATTTTCTATTCAAGGAATCTGCGAATCGATGTGGTTCATTCCTCTCGGACATCTTCAACCAGGACAACCAGGTCTGCA